>JAODAL010003023.1:0-182146 GCA_025379985.1 Phyllomedusa bahiana
TTAAAAAAAAATAATCCCCAAAAATATTTGGGGATTAGGGTAAAAGGGGTGCTTTCTGTAATTTCACTGGTGGTATAAGAAGGAAGAACCTTATCGTTTTATCCTAGGTGGGCTAGGGTAAAAGGGGAGGTTAATATCAGTACACCTATTAATAGGCAATAGTGAGTACCCCCAAATTCCCCTTTGGGGTTAGGGTAAGGGGAAAAATTAATGTCGATCATTGTTTCCCCGGAAATGTGACCCATCATAAAACCTAGGTGGTCTAGGGTAGAGGAGAGGTTACTATCAGTATCACTAGTATTCTAGACAATATTCTAGGGTAAAGGAGGAATTGATGTCAGTATCACTTGTATTCTAGGAAATAGTGACCACATCCCTAATATCCTAGGTGTTCTACGGTAGAGGAGCGGTTAATAAAGGGTATCACTCGTATTTTGGGAAATAGTGACACTATTCCTAATATTCTTGGTGGTCTAGGGTAGAGGAGAGGTTAATATCAGTATCACTGGTGGTATAAGAAATAATGACTACAACCCTAATATCCTTTGTGGTATAGGGTAGAGGAGAGGTTAATGTCAATATCACTGGTGATATAAGAAGTAATGGCCATATCTCTAATATCCTTGGTGGTCTAGGGTAGAGGAGAGGTTAATGTCAATATCACTGGTGATATAAGAAGTAATGGCCATATCTCTAATACTATTGGTGGTCTAGGGTAGAGGAGAGGTTAATGTCAGTATCACTGGTGTTCTAGGAAATAGTGACCACATCACTAATATCCTTGGTGGTCTGGGGTAGAGGAGAGGTTAATATCATTATCACTAGTGGTATAAGAAATAATGACCACATCCCTAATATCCTTGGTGGTATAGGGTAGAGGAGAAGTTAATATCAGTATCACTACTTGTCTAGGAAATAATGATCATATCCCTAATATATTTGGTGATCTAGGGTAGAGGAGTGCTTGCTGTAATTATCACTGGTGGTATAAGAAGGAATGACCTTATCGCTAATATCCTAGGTGGTCTAGGGTAGAGGAGAGGTTAATATCAGTATCACTAGTGTACTAGGCAATAGTGACCGTATCCCTAATTCCCTTGGTGGTCTAGGGTAAGGGAAAGGTTAATGTCAGTATCACTTGTATTCTAGGAAATAGTGACCACATCACTAATATCCTAGGTGGTCTAGGGTAAGAGGGAGGGTAACTTGGGTATCATCCTCATTATTATGGGGAAATAGTGACACTATTCCTAATATCCTTGGTGGTCTAGGGTGGAGGAGAGGTTAATGTCAGTATCACTCGTGTTCTAGGAAATAATGAAAACATCCCTAATATCCTAGGTGGTCTAGGGTAGAGGAGCGGTTAACTTAGGGTATCACTCATATTATGGGAAATAGTGACACTATTCCTAATATCCTTGGTGGTATATGGTAGAGGAGAGGTTAATTTCCTTACCACTGGTGGTATATGAATAACCATATCCCTAATATCCTTGTGGTCTTGGATAGAGGAGAGGTTAATATCAGAACCATTAGTAGTCTAGGAAATAATGATCATTTCCCTAATATCCTTGGTGTTCTGGGGTAGAGGAAAGGTTAATATCAGTATCACTGGTGGGAAAAGAAATAATGACCATATCCCTAATATCCTTGGTGGTCTAGGGTAGAGGAGAGGTTAATGTCAGTATCAGTGGTGGTATAAGAAGTAATGACCATATGGCTAATTTCCTTGGTAGTCATGGGTAGAGGAGAGGTTAATTTCAGTATCACTGGTATTCTAGGAAATAATGACCCTATCCCTAATGTCCTTGGTGGTCTGGGGTAGAGGAGAGGTTAATGTCAGTATCACTGGTAGGAAAATAAATAATGACTACATCCCTAATATCCTTGGTGGTCTAGGGTAGAGGAGAGGTTAATATCAGTATCACTTATGGTATAAGAAACAATGGTCTAGGGCAGAAAAAGTATTATTGTTTGCATCTCTGTTATTTTAGGGCAGTACTGGTGTCAATATCAGCATCTCTAGTAGTTTAGAGCAAAAGAAGGGTTAATGACCACATTCATGATAGCATAGGGCAGTGAAAAGGTTTAATGTTAGTATCCCTGGTGGTCTTAGGTAGACGAGGGGTTAATGTTAATATCACTAGTGGTCTAGGAATTAATGACTGCATCTGTAATGGTCCAGGTCAGGAAAAAATTAATTTATGCATCCCTTGTGGTCTAGGACAGAGAAGGTGTTAATAGCTGCATTCCTGATGACCTAGGACAAAAAGGGTTCAAAATTAGTAAACTGGTGGTCTAGGGCAGAGCAGAGGTTGATGTCAGTATCACTGGTGGGCTTCAGCAGGAAAAAGGGTAAAGGTTGACTACCAATGTTCAGTGAGTTACTTATCCCTCCAGGCTCCAGTGATGACACGGGGGTGACCAAAAAACGATAGACTCTTACGCACAACTTTTGTTCCTCTCTCTTACACATCCCCTTATGCCTCCTTTTGATGATCTCCTTATGAAGACTACTCCCTATGCCCCTCTAAAAGAAGCTGATATGCACCATCTTATTAAATAGACAGCTCCTTAAACCTTCTTGTAACACGGACTGCTATCACAGGCCTCCTTCCTTTTACAGATTCTTTTTTTTTGGTTGGCCCCCCTATTTCCCTAAACTACTGCCTCAGCTCCCCAAAATACACTAGACTGAATCCCCTCCTCACAGACCCCTTTTTGTCCACACCCCACTCTTGTTCGCTTTCCTTAATTTTCCCTCTTAAATTCCCTAGTTTACCCATGGCGGGAAAGGAAACTGATCTTTCGCTTCTTTTTCCTCCCTGAAATAATTAGGGCAAGGAAGAGGATGTACGTCACCCCTTTTCCTCTTGGCACTGATGAGTTTTTGCGGGATTTTTAAGAAGAAAAAGGACAGTCTTATGCTAGACTTTTTAAAATTAAGGCCATGTATGTTTTTGAGTGATCTGGTGAAATTTTTGCGCATGGGAATTGGGGGGTTGTGGGGGTTTAGTGATGGTTGGGGCTGCATGGGGAAGCCTTGACTTTAAAAGGGGGTTTTTCTCGTCAAGAATAGCTTTCAAATTGAGGGAAACAAAAAAAGAATTTTCCCAATATTTGCTTTTTTCCCCTTTTTTTCCCTTTTAAAGGGGATAAAGGAATTTTGACCTCCGGCTATTTCGTTCCCCCAGTAATACTGTAAAAATTCTCCCCCGTGTTTGTTCAAAAGAGATAACAGTGGTGATGTATCACAAGGTCCCGCAGTGTCCTGTGCTGAGCAGTAAAAGCTTGTTTAGTAAAATAAACAGAACTGTAATTAGGGGTTTTGTTTTGGGGGTCGATAAAAAGTCTGTGTGTTTGAGAAGTAATTGATCTAAATTTGATCTGAAAGCACGCATGGAAGAGCTGTTTCAAACATGGTTATGCAAAGGTCATTGAACCCGGAAGGGCAAAGTATTTCATTTGCATTCCTGAAAAAACTGAAGGAGAAATCTTTAAGGTTTTTTCCCGTATGGCACATGGGTGCAATGCAGTAAAAACGTTTGTGCGCGTCATTACGCTCCCGGAGTCAGTGTTGTGTTGTGACGCGTGATAAAAATGTTATCTGTATCTTTTTTATTTTATTCTTTTATAATCGTGTTATATCCCCCAGGTTACAGGATTATCAAGAGGTTTTGGAGTGTGGGGGGAGGTGGAGAAAAATTCAAAGAGAAATTAGATCCCGGGAGTTTTTCCCTTTCTGGAATTAAAACTAAGGCCCCGTGCTGCCCGTGGTAATCATGAGCCACTGTACTGCACTGTGCTAACACGAGCCAATGTGCACATGCTAATCATGAGCCCTGTGGGAAAACCCTGAGCCACCCTGTGCACTGTGTAATCCTTTAGCCCCCGTAGAGAGTAAATCCAGGAAAATAAGTTTTATGTGGGAAAAAATGGCCCTGGTAAAACCCTGAGCCCCCTTTTGACTGTGCAAACACTGAGTCACTGTGTAAACCCCTGAGCCCTATGCTGCATGTGCTAATCACTGAGTCACTGTGCTAAAACGAGCCCTCATGCTGCACTGTGGTAATCCTTGGTAATCCTTTAGCCACTGTACTGCATGGCTAAACCCTGAGCAACCATGCTGTACTGTGCTATCCACTAAGCCACTGTGCTGAATTGTTCTAACCACTGAGCCACTGTGCTGCACTTTGCTACTGTGCGGAACTGTGCTAACCCCTGGGACCCTGTGCCACTTTGTAACCATTGAGTCCTGTGCTAACCTGGGAACCCTTTTCCTGTACTAAACCCCGAGCCAACATTTCTGCACAGTGCTAACCCTGAGACACCCTGCTTCACTGTCTAAACCCCTGAGCTACCATGTTAATGTGTATCCCCCGAGCCATCGTTGTACTGTGTAAAAACTTAGCTTCCGTGCTGCATTGCGCAAAACCATGAGCCCCCGCCCACTATGCAAACCCAAAATACCCAAACCACCGTGCTACACGTACTAACCATGACCACCTTGGGGGGGGGGGGGGTATTGTGTTGATTTTTACACAAGGGTTTTCCAAAGAAAGATCGCTCTGTTTTAAACTAGGGCCCTGTGCTTTTTTAAACCCCTTACAAGTAAAAAAAAAATTTGGGGGGAAAAAAAAGAGGGGGTGCCCAAATTTTGGGAACTCATGGGGGCCCCATCATTATAAAAAATTTAAACCCGGACTTGGTAGAACCTTCTTCATACAGTGTGTACAAATGCCACCAAATTATACTGAAGGGTTGCAGGTAATGTATGGCTTGGTGCTCTGTAGCCTTGTCTAAATGCTCTGCACAGGACATTACTGTAGGTGAATGGAGAATAAGACATAATAAGAAGGTGGCACTGGATATAAACTGGCACGGGGATTGACTGGCTTTGGGATTGACTGGCACGGGAAAAATAGGGGGACTGGCACGGGAAATTAAATGGCACTGGTTTTTGACGGGCACGGGAAATTTTGATGGCACTGGATATAAAGGGCCAAACTGGATGTGTTGGACGGGATTGACTGGAAAACTGGAGTGAAAAGGGGGGCCTCCTGGATGTGACGGGCCGGGTATGTTGGCACTGGTTATGCTACTGGGGCCACTGGATGTGACTGGCATGGTTTATGACGGCATGGTTTGTGCCCTTGGCACTGGATGTGATGGCACTGGTTATAACGGAGGGAAATGTGACTGGCATGGATATGACTGGACGGGTTTGTGATTTGGCACGGGTTTAAGATGGCACTGGATGACGAAGGGGTTTTTTTTGGGGGATGTGATGGCACTGGATAGGGGTTGGGCACTGGATTTGACGGGGACCCCCGGGGAATGGGGACTGGCCCCCAGATTTAGGGTTCCACGGGGGGTTTTTGGGGGCCGTTTTTTCCCCACGGGTTTTTGGGGGTTTTTAGAAACGCCCGGAAAAACCCGCAACAAACCCCTCCCCCAAAAGATTAAATTTTGAAAAACCCCCCCTGCATTCCCCTGAAGGGTTTTTTCCCGGGGGGGGCGGTTTTTCGGGAAATTTAAGGTGGGGAAACTCTTTGGTTTTCCCTTTGGATATTTCGTGATGACTAAAAAACAGGGGTCTGATTGTTTTCAAAGGGTCACATTTCCAGGCAAATACAATGAAAATTTAATAACGCACAGATTTTTGTCATGTTTTTTATTAACCCACTTTGGGTAAACATTCCGTGCGGAGAAAAAGTAATTAAACCCAAAAATGGAACCCCTGGTTTTTCTGCAGTGATTGAATAACTGGTTTTTGATTTTACCCCTTTTACCAACAATTATAGACAAATAAATGTAAAAAATAACATGCAGACCCCCTTTTAAAGCAGCAATTATCCCCTTTTAAAACCCTTTTCTTTATTTGCAAAAGAAAATGGAAACAAATTATGGCCCAATTTTGGACCATTCGCCCCTGCATATTTTTCTTTTTCTCAGTATTTTGGGACCCTTACGTGCAAGGCCCGTTTTTTGGGTAAAGGGGTTTCCCCTCCATAGGAAAAAGGGGGTTTGCCCTACCTTGCTTTTTTACAGAGCCAAAAAATTTCCGTTTTTTCCCTGTAAGCTTTTGGGTGGTTCTAGATATAGTCCCTATTCCCAGTCTTCTTTTTGCCTGACTTTTTGATTGCGGTAATTTTAAATCTATGGGGTCCCTTAGAGCTTCAGAGTCAAAGTAAACAAGAAATGATTTTCCCTTTGTTTGTTAGAGATAACACACTCTTTTCTCAAGTCCGGTCCTGGGGTGCTGATTTAAATGATCACCCCGCTAGGAGAAAAAGACAAACCAGAGAGAAAAGGGGGAGAGCATGAGGTTTTGGGGGTTTTGGGGTGGGGGCAGGTTATTTTTATGATCCCTTTCCCCCAAGGCACATTGGATTTAGGGTGTTGGTGTGAAGCATTCTTTTCATGATTCCCCATCCCCCCATGGGGGGCCATTGGATAAAGGGTTTTGGTTTTTGGGGTGCAGCGGTTTTTTTCCCCCATGCCCCCCCCCAAAATGCTTTCCATCTGGAAAAAGGGGTTTTTGGTTTTTGGTGTGCAGTGTTCTTTCCATGATTCCCCCTACACCACATTTTTTCCATGATGCCTACTCCCCAGTGCTGCACAGTTGGATTAAATTCTGGTGCTGGTGTGCAGAGTTCTTTCCAAAGAAAGCATCTCTTTCCCTTTAGGCCCCGTTGGGATAAGGTCTTTTATTTTTGTTTTAGCAAATTTTTTTATTATGCCCCCTCTACCCTAAGTACCCTTGGATGGGTTTTGGTGTTGGGGGGAGGGTTCGTTCCATGGGTATCCCCTCCCCCCTGCTGCACGTTGGGTGAGGTTTTGGTGTTGGGGTGCAGTGTTCTTTCCATGATATCCCCTCCCCCATGCTGCACTTTTTTGGGTGAGGTTTTGGTGTTTGGGGTGTGGTGTTTTTTCTATGTTTTCCCCCCCACCCCGCTTTCACAAATTTGGTGAGGTTTTGGGGGGTTTGGGGTGCAGTATTCTTTTTTAAGTTCCCCCTACACCAAGCTGCATAGTTAAATCAGGTGTGGGTGTTGATGTGTAATGTTTTTTCAATGATCCCCCCTCCCCAATGCTGCAGAGGAGCTGGAGGAAGTTCTAGTGTTGGGGTCAAACGTTCTTTCCTTTATGCCCCCCCTTTCCATGATGCACATTTTGGGAAAAAGGTTTTTGTAGTTTTGGGGTTCAGTGTTCTTTTGATGATGGGGGCCCCCTTTCCTGTTTACAATTGGATGAAGTTTTGGTGTTGGTGTCCAATTTTTAATTTTTCCCCTGGGCCCCCTTTCCCCCATGCTGGTTGGGGAAAATTTTTTCTGTTGGTGTGCAGAAATATTTTTGATCCCTCCTCTACCCTGATGCAAAATTGGATAAGGTTTTAGTGTTGGTGTGCAGCCTTTTTCCATGATGCCGCGTATACCTTGCTGCACAATTAGACAAGGTTTTGGTGTGCAGCCATAAGTCCCACTTTTTTATGCTGCTCAGTTGGATGAGTGTTTGCTATGGGTGTGCCGCATTTATTCCCTGACGCCCCAACCCTCATGCTGCTCAGTTGGATGAGGTTTTGGTGTTGGTGTGCAGTGTTCTTTTCATGATACACCCTCTACCAGGCTGCACAGTTTGATAGGTTTTTGGGGTTGGTTTTTGCTTTTTTTCCACTGCCCCTTTCTTTTGCACAGCTGGATGCGGTTCTGGTGTTGTTGTGCCTTTTTTTTCAGATACCCCCTTTCATGTGCCGGTAGGGTCGGTTTTATGTTGGGGTTTTTGGGGGGTTTGTCGGTGACTCGAACCCCCTTTTCATGTTTCCCCCTTTTGCAGAAAATGCTTTTTTAAATATTCCTATGTCCTTGCATGGTTTTTTAGTTGTGTGTGCTATGCATTTTTGGATGTGTTGTTTTTTACTGCCCCCAACCCGTGTGACCCATATCATTTAAAAAAAAAAAAAAGTTTTTTGGATGTGCAGAGCCAAATTTTGTATTTTAGTCTTGATGTTGGTGTGCAGCATACCTTCATTGATGCCCCTTTCACCATGCAGCACAGTTGGATGATGTTTTGGTGTTGGTGTGCAGTGCTCTTGCTATGACCCCCTGCACCATGCATCTTAGTTAGATGAGGTTTTGGTGTTGGTTTGCAGGATTCTTTCCATGATGCCCTCACCATAATGCTGCAAAGTTGGATGTGGTTATAGTGTTAGGGTGCAGTGATTTTTTCTATGATACCCCCTGTACAATGATGCACGGTAGGGATACGGTCTTGATGTTGGCCTGTAGCATACTTTCGTTGATGCCCCTTTTACCATTCAGCACAGTTGGATGATGTTTTGGTGTTGGTGTACAGTGTTCTTGCCATGATGCCCGCGGCACCATGCTGCTCAGTTAGATGAGGTTTTGGTGTTGATTTACAGCATTCTTTCCATGATGCCCTCACAATCATGCTGTTCAGTTGCATGAAGTCTTGGTTTTTAGTGTTCTCTCCTTGATGCCCCATGCTCCGTGCTGTACAGTTGGATGAGGTTTTTGTGTTGGTTTGCAGCATTATTTCCACGATGCCCTCACAATCATGCTGGTCAGTTGAATGAGGTCTTGGTGTTGGTGTGTAGTGTTCTCTCCATGATGCCCCCTGCTCTGTGCTGTACAGTAGGAGGAGGATTTGGTGTAGGATTGCAGCATACTTTCCAAGATGCCCTCACAATAATGCTGGTCAGTTGCATGAGGTCTTGGTGTGTAGTGTTCTCTCCCTGATGCCCCCTGCTCCCTGCTGTACAGTTGGATGAGGTTTTGGTGTTGGTTTGCAGCATTCTTTCCACGATGCCCTCACAATCATGCTGGTCAGTTGAATGAGGTCTTGGTGTTGGTGTGTAGTGTTCTCTCCATGATGCCCCCTGCTCTGTGCTGTACAGTTGGATGAGGTTTTGGTGTTGGTTTGCAGCATTCTTTCCATGATGCCCTCACAATAATGCTGGTCAGTTGAATGAGGTCTTGGTGTTGGTGTGTAGTGGTCTCTCCATGATGCCCCCTGCTCTGTGCTGCACGGTTGGATGAGGTTTTGGTGTTGGTGTGCAGTGTTCTTCCTCCATAGCATTATGCATTTGTGCTAAAATTTTCCCGTTGTCTTATCTGTCCATAGAATGTTTCCTCAGAAGCCCCGTGAGACGTCCAGATGGTTTCATATTAACTTGACACAGCGCTGCAGAGTACCAATAATAAAAATAATACTTGGTACATCTTGCTGTATTACTTAACATGTCCTTTTTATGAAAACAGTCCCAAAACACCTTACACAGTTGTCATTCAATGCTTATTTAGCTGACAGCTATACCTCCCATCTGCCTCATACAAATGGACATGTTATAGTTCAGAGCTGCATTCTATGGAAGCTCCCATCATTGATCCCGGGAGGTCAGGGTGCATCCAATGTGGCTGATGGGTCATAACTGAACAAGCAGTGTTTGAGGTCTCTAGGAGGCTTCCCCACCACATAGTGACCCCTCCAGCAGAATAGTGAGTGCAGCTCTGGAGTATAATACAGGATGTAACTCAGGATCAGTGCAGGATAAGTAATGTATGTACACAGTGACTGCACCAGCAGAATAGTGAGCGCAGCTCTGGAGGATAATACATGATGTAACTCAGGGTCAGTACAGGATAAGCAATGTATGTACAGTGACTGCACCAGCAGAATAGTGAGTGCAGCTTTGGAGTATAATACATGATGTAACTCAGGGTCAGTACAGGATAAGCAATGTATGTACAGTGACTGCACCAGCAGAATAGTGAGTGCAGCTCTGGAGGATAATACAGGAGGTAACTCAGGATCAGTACAGGATAAGTAATGTATGTACAGTGACTGCACCAGCAGAATAGTGAGTGCAGCTCTGGAGGATAATACAGGAGGTAACTCAGGATCAGTACAGGATAAGTAATGTATGTACAGTGACTGCACCAGCAGAATAGTGAGTGCAGCTCTGGAGGATAATACAGGATGTAACTCCGGATCAGTACAGGATAAGTAATGTATGTACAGTGACTGCACCAGCAGAATAGTGAGTGCAGCTCTGGAGTATAATACAGGATGTAACTCAGGATCAGTACAGGATAAGTAATGTATATACACAGTGACTGCACCAGCAGAATAGTGAGCGCAGCTCTGGAGTATAATACAGGATGTAACTCAGGATCAGTACAGGATAAGTAATGTATGTACACAGTGACTGCACCAGCAGAATAGTGAGTGCAGCTCTGGAGTATAATACAGGAGGTAACTCAGGATCAGTACAGGATAAGTAATGTAATGTATGTACACAGTGACTGCACCAGCAGAATAGTGAGCGCAGCTCTGGAGTATAATACAGGATGTAACTCAGGATCAGTACAGGATAAGTAATGTATGTACACAGTGACTGCACCAGCAGAATAGTGAGTGCAGCTCTGGAGGATAATACAGGATGTAACTCAGGATCAGTACAGGATAAGTAATGTATGTACACAGTGACTGCACCAGCAGAATAGTGAGTGCAGCTCTGGAGTATAATACAGGAGGTAACTCAGGATCAGTACAGGATAAGTAATGTATGTACAGTGACTGCACCAGCAGAATAGTGAGCGCAGCTCTGGAGTATAATACAGGATGTAACTCAGGATCAGTACAGGATAAGTAATGTATGTACAGTGACTGCACCAGCAGAATAGTGAGCGCAGCTCTGGAGGATAATACAGGATGTAACTCAGGATCAGTACAGGATAAGTAATGTAATATATGTACACAGTGACCATGTAGTGGTAGATACCAATGTACACAGGCTCAGCTGACTATATATTACTGTTTTACAGTGACCATATAGTGGTAGACAGCAGTGTATACAGGTTCTGCAGACTGTATATTACCTCCATACAGTGACAATATAGTGGTAGACACCAGTGTACACAGGCTCTGCAGACTGTATATTACCTCCATACAGTGACCATATAGTGGTAGGTACCAGTGTACACAGGCTCTGCAGACTGTACATTACCTCCATACAGTGACCATATAGTGGTAGACACCAGTGTACACAGGCTCTGCAGACTGTATATTACCTCCATACAGTGACCATATAGTGGTAGACATCAGTGTACACAGGCTCTGCAGACTGTATATTACCTCCATACAGTGACCATATAGTGGTAGACACCAGTGTACACAGGCTCTGCAGACTGTACATTACCTCCATACAGTGACCATATAGTGGTAGACACCAGTGTACACAGGCTCTGCAGACTGTATATTACCTCCATACAGTGACCATATAGTGGTAGACACCAGTGTACACAGGCTCTGCAGAGTGTATTTTGTTGCCATAGAGTGATATCTTCAATGTTGGGAGTTGGCCACTTTCCTGTTTCTGCTCCATTTGGCCAAGACCACCATGATGACTTTTTTCAGCCATGCCCACTCTCAGCAGAGTTTGCTGTACAACAATCTTCTGCTTCTCACTTAACCAGCACCTCCCCTTCACACCTTCCCCCATTCCTAGTCTCCTGGACAGTAATGGGGCCACCCCAGTATTAGTGACCCCATTTTTCCTGCACATAGTCATCACTAGACCTCTTTTTTCACTTAAATGCCCCTGAGTATCTGCCCCATATATTGCCCCCTCAAATTAACAGTGCCCCCTTCTTTGCTCCTCTTAATACCCCTGACAGTAATATTGCCCTATGTTATTGCCCCTACAAAGGTATATACGCTTTTGCTAGCTAGTGTTAATTTTACCCTTTTGCGGCCCTAAAAAGTCGCTCTTTCCTCTGTTCCCTATTGATAGTGTCCCATTTATACCCCTGGACTAAAACCTATCCTCACCTAAATATGCCATACTTACCAACCCTCCCTTATCTTGTGGAAGACTCCTCCCCACTGGGCCAGAAGAGCAAGTGGGGCGTATACAAATCCTGCTCCCCAAAATGGGCATTCCCAAGTGGATTGCATGGATCCGGGCATTCCCAGGAATGGGACTTAATTTTCTCAGAATTGGAGGAGAAAGATTGGCACATATGAACTTGAGGACTTTGAGGCTTCTTCCTCTCTATGGGCACTGTCAGTGGGATCTGCTCACTGATGTACTTGCGTTCGGTTGTCAATGTCCTTAGAGTGTCTTGTAGGTCTCAGGCCTTAACAGCCCATGGCCTACAAGAGTCAATGGGCGATACAGAACCAGTGTCTCTCCTTTGCCAAAGTTATCTGTCCATTAAAAGTAGCGCTCGTCTAGGGCACTGGGTGATAGATCTAGGGCAATCTTGGTGTGGTCTGGGCCTCCTGAGACCTTTATAGTGGTTGCACCACTGCGAGTACTTCTGTATGTGGACACACGGTTTTAGGGGACCAAGGTTGTCATCTGAGTCATGGAAACTGAGTTGGAGCTTGTCTGAGTTGGAACTTGTCTACCATGTAAAAGCGAACTCCTCCCCTCATGTACTTAGCAGACTTCTATTTCTGGAGAGCAGGCCTTAACAGCCCATGGCCTACAAGAGTCAATGGGCAATACAGAGCAAATTTCTCTCTCCTTTCCCAAAATTATCTATCCATTAAAAGTGGCACTCATGTGAGGCACCTGGTGATAAATCTGGGACAAGCTTGGTGTGGCCTTCAACCCCTGATACCTTTATAGTGGTTTTCACCAATGAATACTTTGTATGTGGACAAGGGGGTTTTAGGGGACCAAGGGTTTCATCTTATATGGAACCTGGCGGGGCCCGGAGCTTGTTACCAAGTAAAAGCGACCTCCACCCCTCATGTCTTAGCAGCTTCAAATTCTGAAGACAGGCCTCAACAGCACTGTGTATAAATCTGGGACAGCTTGGTGTGGCCTTCAACCCTATACCTTATAGTGGTTGCACCACTGCAAGTACTGTTCTGTTGTGGACACTAGTTTAAGGGGACCAAGGTCTTATCTGAGTCATGGAACCTGAGTCGGGGCCTGGAGCTTGTCTACCAAGTAAAAGTGACCTCCACCCCTCATGAACTTAGCAGACTTCAACTTCTGGAGAGCAGGCCTCAACAGCCCATGGCCTACAAGAGTCAATTGGCGATACAGAGAAAATTTCTCTCTGCTTTGCCAGAGTTATATGTCCATTAAATGTGGCGCTCATCTGGGTCACCTGGGGATAAATCTGGGACAAGCTTGGTGTGGCCTTTGACCCCTGAGAACTTTATAGTGGTTGCACCACTGCGAGTACTTCTGTATGTGGACACACTGTTTTATGGTACCAAGGTAGTCATCTGAGTCATGGTACCTGAGTCGGGGCCTGGAGCTTGTCTACTAAGTAAAAGCGACATTCTGGAGAGCAGGGGAGAATAGGTCTTAACAGCCCATGGCCGACAAGAGTCACTGGGCGATACAAAGCCAATGTCTCACTCCTATACCAAAGTTATCTGTCCATAACTTTGGGGCACCAGGTGGTAGATCTTGGACAAGCCTGGTGCGGTCTGGGCCTCCTGAGACCTTTATAGTGGTTGCACCACTGCTAATATCTCTGTATGTGGACACATAGTTTTAGGGTCATGGAACCTGAGTTTGGGCTTGATTCCATGACGCTTGGTGGCGCTCATCTAGGGCATCAGGTGGTAGATCTTGGACAAGCTTGGTGCGGTCTGGGCCTCCTGAGACCTTTATAGTGGTTGCACCACTGTGAGTACTTCTGTATGTGGACACACGGTTTTAGGCTACCATGGTTGTCATGGAACCTGAGTTAGGGCTTGGAGCTTGTCTACCAAGTAAAAGCCACCTCCTCCCCTCATGTACTTAGCAGACTTCAACTTCTGGAGAGCGTCCACCTGGTGTCTTAATGAAGGAGCAAGAGCGCAGACATGGTGTTTACTTATCGCTTAAGAGGAAAACACTAATGGGATTTGGAGGGGTGTATGAGGGCACCTGCGGAGCCTTTGTTTGTTCCCGGTGCCCTCTGAATAATTTATAGCCCCTGCTGCTTGTTTGTTCCGTAAATTTTATAGCAGAAATCTCCGCTCCGAGCGCTCATTTATCCAGCCCTGTAAATCAATGCCGCTGACGCATTTCACATTACCAGCTCTTTTCGACGATGAACTCATTAACCATCAATTCTGCGAGGTTTTCGAGATGAAATTGTTTTTTAATGAACAGAGTCACCTATGAAACCCAATGCGGGCCGCTTCTCAGAATATCTACAATGCAATTGTAATCTTGGCTGAAAGGCTGAAAAATACATTCCTGCCCCATTAACCCCCTCAAAACGACGCTCAGCGCACAGCGCTTTCCTATCTAATGAATTTCTAATGGAGACAAATGATACAAACGTTTCCCTTGTATTTCTAGAGGACTATTTACCCTTAACCTGCCGGACAGTATTGGATAACCCTGCGTGGCAAGCGATGCCGCAGCAAGAGCCGCTATAGCTTCCATGGTGCCCATAGAGAAGGAAGCTGCAGCTGTATAGAGGGACGCAACAGCTATAGAGTGGAAAGTTTTAGCTGTGAAGAGAGAAGCTGCAGCCATAAAGGGGGAAGCTACAGCTATAGCGAGGGAAACAATAGCCATAAAGAGGGAAGTTACAGCTGTGAAGGGTAAGCTGCAGCTATATAGAGGGAAGCAGCAGCTGTATAGATAGAATAAGCAGCTGTAAAGAAGGAAGCTGCAGCTGTATAGATAGAATATGCAGCTGTAAAGAAGGAAGCTGCAGCTGTACCGAGGGAAACAACAACTATAAAGAGGAAAGTTACAGCTGTAAAGAGAGAAGCTGCAGCCATAAAGGGGGAAGCTGCAGTTGTACCGAGGGAAACAATAGCCATAAAGAGGAAAGTTACAGCTGTGAAGGGGGAAGCTCAGCTTAATAGAGGAGCAGCTAGCTGTAAAGAAGGAAACAATAGCTATAAAGAGGGAAGTTACAGCGTGAAGGGGGAAGCAACAGCTATAAAGAGGAAAGTTACAACTATAAAGGGGGAAGCTGCAGCTATATAGAGGGAACCTCCAGCGATAAAGAAGGAAGCTGAAGCTCTATAGAGGAAAGTTGCTGCTCTAAAGAGAGAAACTGTCATGGTGCACATAGAGAGGGAAGCTGCAGCTGTAAAGAGGGTAGCAACAGCTATAAAAAGGAAAGTTGCAGCTGTAAAGAGAGAAACTGTCATGGTGCACATTGAGAGGGAAGCTACAGCTGTAAAGAGGGGATCTGCATCTGTATAGAGGAAAGCGTAGCTGTAAAGAGGGAAACTGCAGCTATATAAAGGATAGATGCAGCTGTAAAGAGAAGCTACGGCTATAAAGATGGAAACTGCAGTGGTATAGAGGGACTCTGTAGCTGTAAAGAGGGAAGCTGCAGCTGTAAAGGGGGAAGCAACAGCTATAAAGAGGAAAGTTACAGCTGTGAAGGGGAAGCTGCAGCTGTAAAGAAGGAAACTGCAGCCCTAAAGCTGGATCTCTTTTGTGCAATGTCAGCGGGCACCAGGAAGCCACCCTACTCTATCCAGTGTCAGGAGACACCAACAAGCCACCTGCTCTGTCCAGTGTCAGGAGACACCAACAAGCCACCTGCTCTGTCCAGTGTCAGGAGACACCAACAAGCCACCTGCTCTGTCCAGTGTCAGGAGACACCAACAAGCCACCCAGCTCTGTCCAGTGTCAGGGGACACCAACAAGCCACCTGCTCTGTCCAGTGTCAGGGGACACCAACAAGCCACCTGCTCTGTCCATTGTCATGTGTCAACAACAAGCCAACCTGCTCTGTCCAGTGTCAGGAGGCACCAACAAGCCACCCTGCTTCTGTCCAGTGTCAGGAGGCACCAACAAGCCACCCTGCTGTCAGTGTCAGGGCACAACAAGCCACCTGCTCTGTCCAGTGTCAGGAGACACCAACAAGCAACCCTGCTCTGTCCAGTGTCAGGAGGCACCAACAAGACACCTGCTCTGTCCAGAGTCAGGAGGCACCAAAAAGCCACCCTGCTCTGTCCAGTGTCAGGAGGCACCAACAAGCCACCTGCTCTGTCCAGTGTCAGGGGACACCAACAAGCCACCTGCTCTGTCCAGTGTCAGGAGGCACCAACAAGCCACCCTGCTCTGTCCAGTGTCAGGAGGCACCAACAAGCCACCCTGCTCTGTCCAGTGTCAGGAGGCACCAACAAGCCACCTGCTCTGTCCAGTGTCAGGAGACACCAACAAGCCTC
Organism: Phyllomedusa bahiana; assembly: GCA_025379985.1. NCBI lineage: Eukaryota > Metazoa > Chordata > Amphibia > Anura > Hylidae > Phyllomedusa > Phyllomedusa bahiana. The sequence goes on from JAODAL010003023.1 coordinate 16,183, forward strand.
CTGCTCTGTCCAGTGTCAGGAGACACCAACAAGCCACCTGCTCTGTCCAGTGTCAGGAGGCACCAACAAGCCACCCTGCTCTGTCCAGTGTCAGGAGACACCAACAAGCCACCTGCTCTGTCCAGTGTCAGGAGGCACCAACAAGCCAACCTGCTCTGTCAGTGTCAGGGCACACCAACAAAGCCACCTGCTCTGTCCAGTGTCAGGGGACACCAACAAGCCACCAGCAATGTCCAGTGTCAGGAGGCACCAACAAGCCACCCTGCTCTGTCCAGTGTCAGGAGGCACCAACAAGCCACCCTGCTCTGTCCAGTGTCAGGAGGACACCAACAAGCCACCTGCTCTGTCCAGTGTCAGGAAGGCACCAACAAGCCACCTGCTCTGTCCAGTGTCAGGAGACACCAACAAGCCACCCTGCTCTGTCCAGTGTCAGGACAGGCACACAACAAGCCACTGCTCTGTCCAGTGTCAGGAGGCACCAACAAGGCACCCTGCTCGTCCAGTGTCAGGCAGGCACCAACAAGCCACCTGCTCTGTCAGTGTCAGGGGACACAACAAGCCACCCTGCTCTGTCCAGTGTCAGGAGGCACCAACAAGCCACCATGCTCTGTCCAGTGTCAGGACGGCACCAACAAGCCACCCTGCTCTGTCCAGTGTCAGGAGGCACCAACAAGCCACCCTGCTCTGTCCAGTGTCAGGAGGCACCAACAAGCCACACTGCTCTGACCAGTGTCAGAAGGCACCAACAAGCCACCTGCTCTGTCCAGTGTCAGGAGACACCAACAAGCCACCCTGCTCTGTCCAGTGTCACCAGACACCAACAAGCCACCTGCTCTGTCCATTGTCATGAGGCACCAACAAGCCACCCTGCTCTGTCCAGTGTCAGGAGGCACCAACAAGCCACCCTGCTCTGTCCAGTGTCAGGAGGCACCAACAAGCCACCTGCTCTGTCCAGTGTCAGGAGACACCAACAAGCCACCCTGCTCTGTCCAGTGTCAGGAGACACCAACAAGCCACCTGCTCTGTCCAGTGTCAGGAGGCACCAACAAGCCACCTGCTCTGTCCAGTGTCAGGAGGCACCAACACGCAACCTGCTCTGTCCAGTGTCAGGAGACACCAACAAGCCACCTGCTCTGTCCAGTGTCAGGAGACACCAACAAGCCACCTGCTCTGTCCAGTGTCAGGGGACATTAACAAGCCACCCAGCTCTGTCCAGTGTCAGGAGACACCAACAAGCCACCTGCTCTGTCCAGTGTCAGGAGACACCAACAGCCACCTGCTCTGTCCAGTGTCAGGAGCACAACAAGCCACCTGCTCTGTCCAGTGTCAGGAGGCACCAACAAGCCACCTGCTCTGTCCAGTGTCAGGAGACACCAACAAGCCACCTGCTCTGTCCAGTGTCACCAGACACCAACAAGCCACCCTGCTCTGTCCAGTGTCAGGAGGCACCAACAAGCCACCTGCACTGGCCAGTGTCAGGGAGCACAAACAAGCCACCTGCTCTGTCCAGTGTCAGGGGACACCAACAACCCACCCTGCTCTGTCCAGTGTCAGGAGGCTCTAACAAGCCACCTGCTCTGTCCAGTGTCAGGAGGCACCAACAAGCCACCCTGCTCTGTCCAGTGTCAGGAGGCACCCAACAAGCCACCTGCTCTGTCCAGTGTCAGGGGACATCAACAAGCCACCTGCTCTGTCCAGTGTCAGGAGGCACCAACAAGCCACCTGCTCTGTCCAGTGTCAGGGGACACCAACAAGCCACCTGCTCTGTCCAGTGTCAGGAGACACCAACAAGCCACCTGCTCTGTCCAGTGTCAGGAGACACCAACAAGCCACCCTGCTCTGTCCAGTGTCAGGAGGCACCAACAAGCCACCTGCTCTGTCCAGTGTCAGGGGACATCAACAAGCCACCCTGCTCTGTCCAGTGTCAGGAGACACCAACAAGCCACCCTGCTCTGTCCAGTGTCAGGAGGCACCAACAAGCCACCCTGCTCTGTCCAGTGTCAGGGGACATCAACAAGCCACCTGCTCTGTCCAGTGTCAGGAGGCACCAACAAGCCACCTGCTCTTGTCCAGTGTCAGGGGACATCACAAGCCACCTGCTCTGTCCAGTGTCAGGAGACACCAACAAGCCACCTGCTCTGTCCAGTTCAAGACACCAAACAAGCCACCCTGCTCTCTCCACTGTCAGGAGGAACAACCACGCCACCCGCTCTGTCCAGTGTCAGGACACCAACAAGCCACCCTGCTCTGTCCAGTGTCAGGAGACACCAACAAGCCACCTGCTCTGTCCAGTGTCAGGAGACACCAAAGAGCCAACTGCTCTGTCCCGAGTCAGGAGGCACCAACAAGCCACCTGCTCTGTCCAGTGTCAGGAGACACCAACAAGCCACCTGCTCTGTCCAGTGTCAGGAGGCACCAACAAGCCACCTGCTCTGTCCAGTGTCAGGAGACACCAACAAGCCACCTGCTCTGTCCAGTGTCAGGAGTCACCAACAAGCCACCTGCTCTGTCCAGTGTCAGGGGACACAACAAGCCACCTGCTCTGTCCAGTGTCAGGAGACACAACAAGCCACCATGCTCTGTCCAGTGTCAGGAGGCACCAACAAGCCACCTGCTCTGTCCAGTGTCAGGAGGCACCAACAAGCCACACTGCTCTGTCCAGTGTCAGGAGGCACCAACAAGCAACCCTGCTCTGTCCAGTGTCAGGGGACATCAACAAGCCACCTGCTCTGTCCAGTGTCAGGAGGCACCAACAAGCCACCCTGCTCTGTCCAGTGTCAGGAGGCACCAACAAGCCACCCTGCTCTGTCCAGTGTCAGGAGACACCAACAAGCCCCCTGCTCTGTCCAGTGTCAGGAGGCACCAACAAGCCACCTGCTCTGTCCAGTGTCAGGAGGCACCAACAAGCCACCTGCTCTGTCCAGTGTCAGGAGAAACCAACAAGCCACCTGCTCTGTCCAGTGTCACCAGACACCAACAAGCCACTCTGCTCTGTCCAATGTCAGGAGACACCAACAAGCCACCTGCTCTGTCCAGTGTCAGGAGGCACCAACAAGCCACCTGCTCTGTCCAGTGTCAGGAGGCACCAACAAGCCACCAGCTCTGTCCAGTGTCAGGAGGCACCAACAAGCCACCTGCTCTGTCCAGTGTCAGGAGGCACCAACAAGCCACCTGCTCTGTCCAGTGTCAGGAGACACCAACAAGCCACCCTGCTCTGTCCAGTGTCACCTGACACCAACAAGCCACCCTGCTCTGTCCAATGTCAGGAGACACCAACAAGCCACCTGCTCTGTCCAGTGTCAGGAAGCACCAACAAGCCACCCTGCTCTGTCCAGTGTCAGGAGACACCAACAAGCCACCCTGCTCTGTCCAGTGTCAGGAGACACCAACAAGCCACCCTGCTCTGTCCAGTGTCAGGAGGCACCAACAAGCCACCATACTCTATCCAGAGAGCAAATATACAAAGCTATGACAGCAAGCCAGATGTTGGACTTTGTAGTCACAGCCTGACCACTCCATCATGATATAAGTAAATACATATCTCCACAGGACAACCCAGAGTGCGGCAGATAAGACCTCCTACCATCTGCGGCCCTGAGTGTCTGCTCACCTGGGAGACTGGAGAGAGTCCGTATAGATTCAGGACAGATGGAGTCAATAGTCTGGTGGTGTCTTCGTCTCGTAGCTACAACACTCGCTGACCCAGGAGACAGATACAAGGTGTTTAACCCCAACCGGACGCCCAGAACGGAACTAATAAACCATTAGTTACAGAGGAGCCGGAGTCTTTTGGCTGCACAGTTCATCAGCCATTCAATGAGATCAGGAAGCGCGTCCGCAGTCTATGTAATACACATTTACTATATATTGATTACCAGCTATTATCCCCCATTACCAGCTATTATCACTCATTACCAGCTATTATCCCCCATTACCAGCTATTGTCCCCCATTACCAGCTATTATCCCCCATGATCAGCTATTATCCCCCATTACCAGCTATTCTCCCCCATTATCTGCTATTTTCCCCCATTATCAGCTATTGTCCCCCATTATCAGCTATTATCCCCCATTATCAGCTATTATCCCCCATTACCAGTTATTGTCCCCCATTATCAGCTATTATCCCCCATTACCAGCTATTGTCCCCCATTATCAGCTATTATCCCCATTATCAGCTATTATCCCCCATTACCAGCTATTGTCCCCCATTACCAGCTATTATCCCCCATTATCAGCTATTGTCCCCCATTATCAGCTATTGTCCCCCATTACCAGCTATTATCCCCCATTACCAGCTATTATCCCCCATTATCAGCTATTGTCCCCCATTATCAGCTATTGTCCCCAATTACCAGCTATTATCCCCCATTACCAGCTATTATCACTCATTATCAGCTATTGTCCCCCACTACCAGCTATTATCCCCCATTACCAGCTATTGTCCCCCATTACCAGCTATTATCCCCCATTACCAGCTATTATCCCCCATTACCAGCTATTGTCCCCCATTACCAGCTATTATCCCCCATTACCAGCTATTGTCCCCCATTACCAGCTATTGTCCCCCATTACCAGCTATTATCCCCCATTATCAGCTATTATCCCCCATTACCAGCTATTATCCTCCATTATCAGCTATTAACCCCCATTACCAGCTATTATCCCCCATTATCAGCTACTGTCCCCCATTACCAGCTATTGTCCCCCATTACCAGCTATTGTCCCTCATTATCAGCTATTATCCCCATTATCAGCTATTATCCCCCATTACCAGCTATTGTCCCCCATTACCAGCTATTGTCCCCCATTACCAGCTATTATCCCCCATTATCGGCTATTGTCCCCCATTATCAGCTATTATCCCCCATTACCAGCTATTATCCCCCATTATCAGCTATTGTCCCCCATTATCAGCTATTATCCCCCATTACCAGCTATTGTCCCCCATTATCAGCTATTGTCCCCCATTATCACTGAAGATGGGGGAAGGCTGACTGTAGTCTTACTGTATGGGATAAGTGATAGGAAGGGCAGATAGAGCTCTGGGATCCAACCTTTCAAGGAGGCCATCTTTTAAGAATCTTTATAGGACCAAAAAAATCCCACCAAAATTGTGACCTACCATATTTTATGCACTATAAGATGGACCTACTTTTTTTTTATAATTTACATTTTTTTCTTTTTACACTTAGGGTACTTGACCACTAAGTGCAATCGAGCGTAGATTATTCTGCAATAGTAACATATTGCAGAACAGTGTGCAATAATAGCTTTCCTGTCACATTGTGCCTGTGTCAGGGTATCCTAAGAGTAGTAAGATGGCAGTCATGGAGGCCTTCATTAACCAGGTAACAGAATGGTGGGCAGTACCATTCAAATACTCAGATACCCCAGTGATATTTACCATGAAAGCTAAGGGGTTAAATCACTGGGATGGGAGTCACCTCCATATCGCTGTCATCTGATGCGTATTGAGCGTGCATTAGCAATGATCTCACTCCATACACCCATATTCAGATGATAAGATGCATTTGAAGGGGCTTTCTCACCACGCTGTTTCACAGAACCTCAGGCAACTTCAGGTTCCCACTTCCTGTTCATGCTGTGGGTGGTTCTACAGCTTCTGGCTCCCGCTTCCTGTTCAGGCTGTGGAAGGTTCTACAGCTTCAGGCTCCCACTTCCTCTTCAGGCTGTGGATGGTTCTACAGCTTCAGGCTCACACTTTCTGCTCAGGCTGTGGGTGGTTCTACAGCTTCAGGCTCCCTCTTCCTGTCCAGGCTGTGGGCAGGTCTATAGCTTCAGGCTCACACTTCCTGTTTAGACTGTGTCTACAGCTTCAGGTTCCCACTTCTTGTTCAGGCTGTGGATGGTTCTACAGCTCCAGGGTCCCACTTCCTGTTCAGGCTGTGGGTGTTTCTAGAGATTCAGGCTCCCACTTCCTGTTCAGGCTGTGGGTGGTTCTACAGCTTCAGACTCACACTTCCTGTTCAGGCTGTGGACAGTTCTACAGCTTCAGACTCCCACTTCCTGTTCAGGGTGTGGGTGGTTCTACAGCTTCAGGCTCCCCCTTCCTGTTCAGGCTGTGGGTGGTTCTTCAGTTTCAGGCTCACACTTCCTGTTTAAACTGTGGGTGGTTCTACAGCTTCAGACACACTTCCTGGTCTGGCTGTGGACAGTTCTACAGCTTCAGACTCACACCTCCTGCTCAGTCTGTGGACGGTTCTACAGCTTCAGACTCACACCTCCTGCTCAAGCTGTGGATGGTTCTACAGCTTCAGACTCACACTTCCTGTTTTTACTGTGGGTGGTTCTACAGCTTCAGGCTCACACTTCCTGTTCAGGCTATGGTCGGTTCTACAGCTTCCGACTCACACTTCCTGTTCAGGCTATGGGCGGCTCTACAGCTTCAGACTCACACTTCCTGGTCAGGCTGTGGGTGGTTCTACAGCTTCAGGCTCCCAATTCCTGTTCAGGATGTGCGCAGTTCTACAGCTTCAGGCTCACACTTCCTGTTTTTACTGTGAGTGGTTCTACAGCTTCAGGCTTACACTTCCTATTCAGGCTATGGGCGGTTCTACAGCTTCCGACTCACACTTCCTGTTCAGTCTATGGGCGGTTCTACAGCTTCAGACTCACACTTTCTGCTCACGCTGTGGGTGGTTCTACAGCTTCAGGCTCCCTCTTCCTGTCCAGGCAGTGGGCAGTTCTATAGCTTCAGGCTCACACTTCCTGTTTAGACTGTGGGTGGTTCTACAGCTCCAGGCTCACACTTCCTGTTCAGGCTGTGGGTGGTTCTATAGATTCAGGCTCCCACTTCCTGTTCAGGCTGTGGGTGGTTCTACAGCTTCAGACTCACACTTCCTGTTCAGGCTGTGGACAGTTCTACAGCTTCAAACTCCCACTTCCTGTTCAGGGTGTGGGTGGTTCTACAGCTTCAGGCTCCCACTTCCTGTTCAGGCTGTGGGTGGTTCTACAGCTTCAGGCTCCTACTTCCTGTTCAGGCTGTGGGTGGTTCTTCAGTTTCAGGCTCACACTTCCTGTTCAGGCTGTGGGCGGTTCTACAACTTCAGACTCACACTTCCTGTTCAGGCTGTGGGTGGTTCTACAACTTCAGGCTCCCAATTCCTGTTCAGGATGTGCACAGTTCTACAGCTTCAGACTCCCACTTCATGCTCAGGCTGTGGGTGGTTCTACAGCTCTGCTATTCCTAGCTGTACCTGTTATGACTGCAGGAAATTTATAATCTATAGTGCTCAAAGCTACATAGTTCTAAGGGTTTAAACTTGTCATCAACTTAGGTTAACAAGCTCCTGTGCTGGAGATAATACTCAGCAGGGAATGACTCACCATGGTCAGATGGCAGCTTTGAGATAAAAGAGAGCAGGGAGAGGTGAGGAGAGATGAATAAATTTGTGTGTGCTAGCAGTAGATAAAATCTCTATTTCCTGAACAAAGCAAAATCAGAACAGCAATGTAAATAGTCTTGTTAATAGTCTTCATTTACCTTTTCCTAGAAATTAAAAGAAAACTATTTTACCGAAGTTCAATTGTTTCCCTTTCTTGGCCTCTGTCGTCTAAAATGACAAGACATTATGTGATGGTCTCTCCAGAAGCCAAGTGAAGGAAGCAGCTCTCTCTTCCCCTCTCACAGCAGGAAGTCCTAGGACCATATCCAGCATCACATTAGCTACATGTAAACACACTCTTGTCTCTCTATAATAAGCTGGGCGGGTCACGGACAGAGACTTTTGGGGGCCTGTTTCTTTATAGGTGCGGGCGCCTGTCACACTATCATTATGCCCTCCATGTGTTAGATGAGATCACCCTCCTTAATTGTGTGGGTGACATGGACGTCTGCGCTCCATTGCTCTCCACTGTGCTCAGAGCAAATACAAAACAATTACTCATACTTACTGGCAATGGACCTAATGGCTCCGGAGATTTGCGGCTGCTATAGAACCTCACTTACTGAAGTCAGGCAGGATTTCTGCCATCGATCAATGCTATATATAATTTGGCTGATGTTTGGAGCCTGATGAGGCCACCGACGTCTCTCCCAGAAGCTGCAACTCTGCTTCCCTTCAGATTCGACTGTAAAACTCCTTCGTGCTTCGTATTTCGGAGGCTAAATAATAGTGTAAATTCACTGCTATGGAATGGAAATGATCTAAAGATAATAAATAGTAACTCTGTATGCTCCATAGTATCTCCATATACTCCATGGTTTCTCTATATACTCCATAGTATCTCCATATACTCCATAGTATCCTATATACTCCATAGTATCTCCATATACTCCATAGTATCCTGTATACTCCATAGTATCTCCATATACTCCATGGTTTCTCTATATACTCCATAATATCCTATATACTCCATAGTATCTCCATATACTCCATAGTATCCTATATAATCCATAGTATCTCCATATACTCCATAGTATCGCCATATACTCCATAGTATCTCCATAGACTCCATAGTATCTCCATATACTCCATATGCTCCATAGTATCTCCATATACTCCATGATTTCTCTATATACTCCATAATATCATATATACTCCATAGTTCTTACTATATACTCCATAGTTCTCCTATATAGCTATACCATAGTATCTCCATATACTCCATAGTATCCTATATACTCCATAGTATCTCCATGTACTCCATAGTATCCTATTTACTCAATAATATCTCCATATACTCCATAGTATCTCCATATACTGCACAGTACCTCCATATACTCCATAGTATCTCCATATACTCCATAGTATCCTATATACTCCATAGTATCTCCATATACTCCATAATAATTCCATATACTCCACAGTATCCTATATACTCCATAGTATCTCCATATACTCCATAATATTTCCATATACTCCATAGTATCCTATATACTCCATGGTATCTCTATATACTCCATAGTATCTCCATATACTCCATAGTATTCTATATGCTCCATAGTATCTCCATATATTCCATAGTATCCTATATACTACATAGTATCCTATACACTCCATAGTAACCTATATACTCCATAGTATCCTATCTTCTCCATAATATCACCAAATACTCCATAGTATCTCCATATACTCCATAGTATCCCATATAATCCACAGTATCTCCATATACTCCATAGTATCTCCATATACTCCATAGTATCCCATATAATCCACAGTATCTCCATATACTCCATAGTATCTCCATATACTCCATAGTATCCTATATACTCCACAGTATCCTACACAATCCATAGTACCTCCATATACTCAATAGTATCCTATATACTCCATAGTATCTCCATATACTCCATAGATGTTACTATATACTCCTATAGTAATCTCTATACACTCATAGTATCTCCATATTACTCCATAGTATCCTATCAATACTCAACTCACTATTAATACTCTGCTCATCATAGTATCTCTACTATTATACCGTCCAAAGTATCTCCATATTATAACTCATAGTATCCCATATACTCCAAGTATCTCCATATACTCCATAGTATCTATATACTCCATAGTATCCAAACTCTATACCATACTCCAATAGTATCTCCATATATTCTCCTCATATATCTCATATGCTTCTCTAGTATCCTATATTACTCCTTAGTATTACATATTACATACTCCATAGTATCTCCATATACTCCATAGTATCCTATATACTCCATAATATCTCCATATACTCCATAGTATCTCCATAAACTCCATAGTATCTCCATGTACTCCATAGTATCCTATATACTCCATAATATCTCCGTATACTCCATAGTATCTCCATATACTCCACATTATCTCCATAGTATCCTATATATCCGTACTAATACTCCTAAACTCCATTAGTATGTTCTCCATTATACTCATTAGTATCTCCATATACTCCATAGTATCCTATATACTCCATAGTATCTCTATATACTCCATAGTATCCTATATACTCCATAGGATCCTATACACTCCAGAGTAACCTATATACTCCAAGGTATCCTATATACTCCATAATATCTACATATACTACATATTATCTCCATATACTCCATAGTATCTTATATACTCCATAGTATCCTATACAATCCATAGTATCACAATATACTCCATAGTATTCATTATATATCTCCATCATATATCTCCATTATTAACTCCTGTATAGTATCTCCATATACTCTATAGTATCCTATATACTCCATAGCATCTCCATATACTCCATAGTATCCCATATAATACAAAGTATCTCCATATACTCCATAGTATCTCCATATACTCCATAGTATCTCCATATACTCCATAGTATCCTATACAATCCATAGTATCTCCATATACTCCATAGTATCCTATATACTCCATAGTATCTCCATATACTCCATAGTATCCTATATACTCCTTAGTATCCTATACACTCCATAGTATCTCTATATACTCCATAGAATCACCATATACTCCATAATATTTCATATACACAGTATCTCCATATACTCCATAGTATCTCCATATACTCCATAGTATCCTATATACTCCTTAGTATCCTATATACTCCATAGTATCCTATATACTCCTTAGTATCCTATACACTCCATAGTATCTCCATATACTCCATAGTATCCTATATACTCCATAATATCTCCATATACTCCATAGTATCTCCATATACTCCACAGTATCTCCATATACTCCATAGTATCTCCATATACTCCATAGTATCCTATACACTCCATAGTATCTCCATATACTCCATAGTATCTCCATATACTCCATAGTATCCTATATACTCCATAGTATCTCCATATTCTCCATAGTATCTCCATATACTCCATAGTATCCTATACACTCCAGAGTAACCTATATATTCCAATGTATCCTATATACTCCATAATATCTCCATATACTCCATATTATCTCCATATACTCCATAGTATCTCTATATACGCCACAGTATCTCCATATACTCCATAGTATCTCCATATACTCCATAGTATCCTATATACTCCATATTATCTCCATATAATCCATAGTATCTCCATAGTATCCTATACACTCCATAGTATCTCCATATACTCCATAGTATCCTATATATTCCATAGTATCTCCATATACTCCATAGTATCCTATATACTCCATAGTATCTCCATATACTCCATAGTATCCTACATACTCCATAGTATCTACAAATACTCCATAGTATCTTCATATACCCCATAGTATCTCTATATACTCCATAGTATCTCTATATACACCATATAATCCTATATACTCCATAGTATCTCCATATACTCCATAGTTATCTCCATTTACCCAATAGTATCTCCATATACTCCATAGTATCTCCATATACCCCATAGTATATCTATATTCTCCATAGTATCTCCATATAACCCATAGTATCTCTATACACTCCATAGTATCTCCATATACTCCATAGTATCCTATAAACTCCATAGTATCTCCATATACTCCATAGTATCCTATATAATCCATAGTATCTCTATACACTTCATAGTATCTCCATATACTCCATAGTGTCTCCATATACTCTATAGTATCTCCATATACTCCATAGTATCTCCATATACTCCATAGTATCTCCATATGCTCCATAGTATCTCCATATACTCCATAGTATTAAATCAACTTCATAATATCTCCATATACTCCATAGTATTCTATCAACTTCATAATATCTCCATATACTCCATAGTATCCTATATACTCCATAATATCTCCATATACTCCATAGTATCTCCATATACTCCACAGTATCTCCATATACTCCATAGTATTCTATCAACTTCATAATATCTCCATATACTCCATAGTATTCTATCAACTTCATAGTATCTCCATATACTCCACAATATCTCCATATACTCCATAGTATCTCCATGTATGCCATAGTATCTCCATATACTCCATAGTATCCTATATACTCCATACAATCTCCATATACAGCATATTATCCTATATACTCCATACTATCTCCATATACTGCATTGTATCTAAATATACGCAATAGTATCCGCAGGCGACTAACTTTACCTGTCTCAGATGGTCCGAAGGCAGCCGTACAAGACACTGAGGCAGACCAAGTACAGAGATGGGACTTTCCGAGTAAGAAAGATTTGCTTACCGTACTAGTAAGGAGCTGCGCATTCTCCACCCATGTCTGTATTGGTCAGTCCCGATGTCCTCCATTCGGCTGCACTTCTGGACCGAAATCTGCTGTCCCTGTTCGGGCGCCAGCTGTTTTGGATCAGCACGTAAACAATACTGAATCACGATTGTCAACCGGTTTTCAAATCGGATGTATTAAGGTGCATGTACAGCTCAGTAGAAAAACACTTCTAATTTATTTCAAGTAAACAGCAACTTTTATAACCTATTGTTCAGTGTTGGATGCAAAGTACTAGGAGGGCTGAGTGCAGACCCCCACATAGAACACCTAGGTAAGCAAACTTGTCAGTCCATGATTGGTTATGCTCTTATTTGGTTCACTCTGCAACCTGTAGTTCTCTTACATCATCTTGGTGTTAGTCTGAATGAAGGGAGCCATCTTGTGGGCGTGAAATAGACATTTCACATTGTACATTCCACAACAGTATCCTATAAACTTCATAGTATCTCCATATATGCCATAGTATCTCCATATGCTCCATAGTATCCTATATACTCAATAGTATCTTCATATATTCCATAGTATCCTATATACTCCATAGTATCTCTATATACTCCATAGTATCCTATATACACCATCGTATCTCTACATGCTCCATAGTTTCTCTATATACTCCATGGTATCTCTATATACTCCATGATATCTCTATATACTCCATAGTATCCTATATACTCAGTAGTATCTTCATATAGTCCAAAGTATCCTATATACTCCATAGTATCGCCATATACTCCATAGTATCCTATATACTCCATAGTATCTCCATATACTCCATAGTATCCTATATACTCCATAGTATCTCCATATACTCCATAGTATCTCCATATACTCCATAGTATCTCCACATATTCCATAGTATCCTATATACTACATAGTATCTCCATATCCTCCATAGTATCCTATATACTCCATAGTATCTCCATATATTCCATAGTATCCTATATACTACATAGTATCTCCATATCCTCCATAGTATTCATATATCCTTATCTCTATATTCCTATATGCCTCCATAGTATCCTATATACTCCATAGTATCTCCATATATTCCATAGTATCCTATATACTACATAGTATCTCCATATCCTCCATAGTATCCTATATACTCCATAGTATCCTATATACACCATAGTATCTCTACATGCTCCATAGTATCTCTATATACTCCATGGTATCTCTATATACTCCATGATATCTCTATATACTCCATAGTATCCTATATACTCAATAGTATCTTCATATATTCCATAGTATCTCCATATACCATATATTCCATAGTATCTCCATATACTCGATAGTATCCTATAAACTCCATAGTATCTCCATATACTCCATAGTATTGTTTTGGATCAGCACGTAAACAGTACTGGATCACGATTGTCAACCGGTTTTCTAATCGGATGTATTAAGGTGCATGCACAGAAGAAATCAGACACTGAACTTCAGCTCAGTAGAAAGACACTTCTAATTTATTTCAAGTAAACAGCAACTTTTATAACCTATTGTTCAGTGTTGGGTGCAAAGTATTTAGGGGGCTGAGTGCAGACCCCACATAGAAAACCTAGGTAAGCAACTTGTCAGTCCATGTTTGGGTTTATGCTCTTATTTGGTTCACTCTGCAACCTGTAGTTCTCTTACATCATCTTGGGTGTAGTCTGAATGAAGGAGCCATCTTGTGGGTAAAATTTAGACTTTTCCCACATTGTACATTCCACAACAGTCCCCCCTTGAAATGATGATTTCACCTTTCCCTATCTTGCCCTATTTTATTTCAAACCTTTCCCTTAGCGGAGAGGGCGCCCCGAAAAGGACGACCCCGCAAACTAACCCTGGACACACCCTATACTCCACTATCATGAGATGTAGCAGCAAGAGCCACACTGCTTTCCCTTATCTGGGTACAGTTTTGTTCCCCTAATGAACCCTGGTGTGGATGACAGGAGGAAACGCGTCGGGACTATGTTTACTTTCCTGTGGCGTCAGATGAAGGTCGTATATTATTAATGGCACATGTGATCTATGCTTCAGCTTTGAATACAGGAAGCTTTTCCTAATGGAATATCGGGGGTGTATAAGACCATATATGATCCATGCATTAATATATACCTGATCCACAGTATTGAGGTCACTTAATGACTGAATTTATATAGGTGTGTGACCATTGTGTTGGGGTTTTCAGTTATTTAACCCAATAAGTGACCTCCTATTGATTTTTTAGGGAGTAGTGTATTTTGAACTTGGCCTTTACACTAAGAACAAAGATATCTGTGCAATCTGTTCAGTGATATTTTGACCCTATATCTCTTGTGTATTGGAAAGAGAAGGGATGAATAGAATTATATTAGGGTTTGCCCTGGATGGGGGGGCCGACCCGTTCGGGACGACTCCCCTCCCTTTAAAAAAATAGGGTGATGTAGGACCTTGTTTTAGGGACAGATATCACACTACTCCCTTTAATGTACCTAAAGTGGGCCCTTTAAAGCTACATGATACTTTTTCTTTATATAATTGTATTTTATGGGAATTGAATAAAAGTTATATTTTAGAGAGAGGGTTTGTAGGCCTATTTGCAGTGAATTTTTTGTTTTTTTTGTTTCCAAACTCTAAGTACTATATAGATTTTTTCAGTGATTGTGTTTTACACCCCCTATCTCACCCTACTAATTGTCAACTGGGGGAGACTGTCTTCAGGAGTGTGTATCGCTCTTCTTCTTTCATCTGCTGCAGCGAGGTTGTAGTTGCGGTGTTCACAGCTTTTTCCAGGATTTTCCTTAAAGTCCCATAGTGTTACAACCAGGGGGGAGGGACTGCAGTGGCGTATACGGGCCGTCATCCTTCTCGACATCTTGGTTAGCATATGTAGGACTGATATTAGTAACCGACTTCCCCAGTAGTTTCTCAAAAAAGGGGAAAAAACACAAACACACAATTAATGCCAGAATAACCAAAATGCAAAATACAGCAATCCCTATCTGCGCCAGCGCTCCTTGCTAAACCCCTTAAACCACCTAGCCCAGCTGTCCCAGGGGTGGTCAATCCCAGAGTTTTTTTTTCAACTCCTACGAGAGTAGGGGGAGTTTCTTAATGGCAACAGTGACTTTATCATTTGGCCCTGTGTTATCTGGGATAAATGTATAGCATGTCTCCTCTATCCTCTTGCACACTCCACTCATTTCTGCTAACATCATATCTAGGGCCATTCATTGAAACGCCATAGCAGACGTTGGACTTTCCTGCTCTGCTAGGCTCTATACTCTTGTTAAATTTCCACAATCTTGCTGATTATAGTAGATGTAATTAATCCAATCCATTTTCTTACTAACAGTAATGATTGGTATTAGGGCCTCAAACCCTACAGCAACCTGGTCTCGGGCCTTGAACTTGTCGGGAAACCCCCCTTGGCCCCCCTATGGCATCAATATACACATGAGGGTCAAAGCTACCTTTAGGGAGGTTTCCCTTTTCCTCTGCTGTTAGGAATGGAAAGACTTGCTTTCAGTAACTTATTCCAATGGGGAAAGGGGGATGAGCAATTTTGCCAAGGCACATGTCCTGTCCAGTTACCCTGTAATCTGGTTCTGATTTTAAGGTCTCCCCCATATCCAGTAGATATCTCCTGGGGGAAAGGACCGGGTTTTTGTAGTTGACTGCCACTCATGTTACTGTAGGTTGAACAGTACCATTTTGTGGTGAAGTTACCCAAAAACCTGCCATTCCCCATACTACTGGTATAGTAAGTATAATTACCTGGGTTAATTGTAACACCAGCCCCAGGTTTTGGTGTTTTTGTTGTGATTGGGTAACTAGCCTTCCAGTTTTCACAGCTAATATGGTTAGTGGTTATGTTTGTAAACAAACTGAAAAAACACTCCTGTGCTGATAGAGGAATATCTAGTGGGACAGTGCCAAGGTGAGGCCTTGCACTTGAACAGACATACCAGTTGGTCCTATTGTGTTGGGCAGCAGTGTATTTAACCCATTCCAGCCACAGAATCCAGTCTCTACCTGTACAATATCATCAAAGGTCGGGTCAGCTATAGCTACCATGTCTTTGAAAGTTTGGACATGAGGCATAAGGGGATTAACAGACAGTGGATCAGGAGATTTGGCCGGGTTGAATCGTTGCCACACTTCGGAACCATACATGTCTTGCAGCTTGATTATCCCCAAGTTACTGTCTCCTGATCCCTGTTAGTTGTCTAATATATAAGTTCCAGCATCCCCTGGCTGGGGTTTTTCTAGAGACAGAACAAGCGTCATGGCCTTCTGTCCGCAGGGGCCGGGTCTGGACAGTCATGCGGGAGATAAGTGACTTGCCATTCTTATCCCTTCTGTTAAGAGCACTCTGTGGTTTATATCCCCAATCATTCCCAGTGTTCCAGCCCACCGCTCCCCAGTACGCACACTTGCCTCCCCAATACTCATCCGTGACACATAAGTACTGGGTGCCTTCCTTACACATGTGCCACTGTGCCAAAACTAGGGGGCCCATTCCATCAACTTTCCTATTTGTGGGTAGATAGCACTACATTACAATAATCAAAAGTTTTATTAGCCAATTGTGTGCTGGTAGAGTTATACCAGAAGGTGGTGACCCCTTGTTCTTTGGTAATGGCTACTTGTTGGACCTGAATCAGGCACCCTCCTAGAAGGCAACTAAGTACTACAGCTAATACTGTCTCCACCATCCTCAGGTGGCGTTGCAGCTTTAAAATGGGAAGCATGTACCCAGTGAGGTTTCCCTGCAAGCTTCACAGAGATGGCTGTGGTCAACAACACCTGATATGGACCTTAAAATCGTGGTTAAAGTGTTTTCCTCAAAAACCTCTTCAGGTACACCCAATCTCCAGGCTTCAGTTCATGGGCACCGGTGGAGGTGTCAGGATCTGCAATAGAGGAGAGAACTCGAGCATGTATTTTAGTTAGCTCTTTTGCAAGTGCTGTAACATAGATAGTTAGTACATCAGACTGCACCTGGAGCTGTTGTGGGACATAGGTACCTAACCGGGGTGCAGATCCAAATAGGATTTCATAGGGGGACAGGCCTAAAGATCCTCGTGGTGTGTATCTTACACTGAACAGGTCTATGGGCAGACTATCTGGCCAGGGCATCCCTGTTTCCCTGGCTGCTTTCAACATGTGGGACTTAAGAGTGCCATTTAGTCTTTCCACTTTACCACAACTCTGTGGGTGATAGGGAGTGTGGAATGCGAGAATGGTCCCCAGAGCTGTCCAAATTTCTTTGGTGACAGTTGCTGTGAAGGCAGGTCCTTGGTCACTTTCAATGACTTCTGGGATTCCATATCGACAAACCTTCTGGGTTGTAACTTCTTGGCTGTTGTTTTGGCCGTTTATGTTGAAACCCCAGGGTAGCTTCTGGCCATCCAGAGAACATATCCACCACCATAGGGCGTATTCATACCTTCCGGACTTGGGCATCTGGTTTTGATCATCTGGATCCAATGAAATGGGTGTAACGGTTTTGCCGATGGCTTCCGGGAACTTTCACAGTTTTTCCTGGGTTTTCACTTGAGCAAATGGCACATGCCTGCAGTAGTTGCTTGTTAGAGTTAAAAATTCCAGGTGCCAAGTAGTATTTTCTAAACAAGCCATTCATAAGGGTTTTGATAGGTGTCCTGGTCCGTGTGCCCCTTGTACCACAGCTGGGTGAGTGCCTTGGGCAGACAGGGTCTGTGATTCTTCTCATACAGACCACTGCTAGTTTTTTCCAAACCAGCCTTTCTTTTCCCACAATTCCTTCTCCTCCTGAGGGGATTGATTTTGCATTTGTATTAGTTGTCCCCTGGTGAGGGTAAAGTCTTGACTCATCATGGTTAGGTCCTCTGTCTGCTCGACTTTTCCCCTTTCCTCACCCCCCTTGGGCTGCCTTTTTGGCTGTCTGGTCTGCCAAATGATTTCCTCTTGCTTGTATAGAATCAATATCAGGGCGTCCATTAGGGCCTGGATGGCTTGACTGTGTTTCACTGGGGTTCCAGCTGCTGTTAAGAATCGTCTGGCCTTCCAGATTGGTCCAAAGTCGTGTGGGACCCAAAAGCTTTTCTTTGAATCTGGGGTAGATGTTGGCCATCTTATCCTCTGCCGTCTACATTGAAACGTGGGGGCCTCGAGCTCGGCCTCTTTTGCTGACTTGTGTGGGGCAACTTTTTTTGCTTCAAGGACTGTGGTAGCTATGGTTACTGCATAGCCCTTGTGATATCTTACATCTGCATCCGCAAAACAGGAACTATGTACAAAAATGGTGTAGTCTGGGTCTTCAAGAGGGTCCTCTTTCACCGTAGGGAAATGTGCAGTTTCCGTTTACATAATTTGAAAGCAGTCATGGTCTTCCATACTGGTGTCTTCATCATCTTCCTCTGTTGACTCCCCCCTAGGAAGTGGTAGGAGGGTAGACAGGTTAAGAGTATAACAGTGCTTCAGAGTGACATTATCCAGTAGGAGGAGGGAGCACTGAAGGCGCAGGTGCCTGGCCATGGGCCTGGGCCAAAACTGCTAGTGTATGACCTTCTTTGTCCAAGACAAAGAATTTAAAAGGCTTCTGGTAGTACAAGGGCAGGTGTTGCTGAAATGGCTGATTTCAGCAGAGTAAAGGAGCTTCATCAGAGAGTACAAAAGGGTTCCGTCTTCAAAGCATAAATAGGTTAGCAGGGGCCTCTTGCCCTGGTATTGGTGTGGGTTGGCCACCATGTGACGCGTGGGTATCTTCTACCCCCCCCGCTGGCTGTTTTGGCTAAAACTTTGTACTCTGGCCTGATGATTTTGAGCTGTTTCTTGATGGGATACCGGAGACCCTCCACGAATGCAGTAGTCAGCATGTGAGCATGGGCCTTCTCCCTGTCTGAGAAGCCCAGATTGCTAAACATCTGGGATAGCCGGGTTTGATATTTGTCAACTGATTCCCCCTTGTCTTGTATCACATCATGTAAGGTTTGAGCCTGGTCAGAGAGACGATCCTTGGCCCACTCTTTGAGCTGTGCACAGAACTCCACCCCCGAATCATAAGTGAGATTGCTCAATAAGTAATGGAGTTTCAGATCCTTCTCCATCACAGGCCAGTAGGAATCCCCCGCTCTAATTTCAGTGAGTCCTGCTAGATCCCGCCACTCGGCATGGGCTGCTTCTCAGGGTCTGGCAAGCTAGCCACTAGTGTAGTGGCCTGGTGTGGCTTGAAAGTGACCTAATAAGTGTTGGTGGTACTTGGAGGGACCACTATCCTGTCTGGCCGGCCTGTGAAACTCCGAGTGTGGAGTTGCTCCTCATGTCCCCAGATTCCCCCCCCTTGGCGTAGCCTGGGTTAGACCTAGGGGTGCAGCGGACGACATGCCACCACTAGCCCCATTGTCCCCGTCCCTTTGTTCTTCCCTTGCATCCTGAGCGGGCATAATAGCATCCGGGTTGGGCCCTGACCAGATTGCACCATTTGCATCCAGTTAGGATAAAGAGGTGTGCCAAGATGGCCTCCTCCCTGTGGAGTCTCCGCCTTCTTTCCGGAAGTGCTTAAGACAACTTCCTTTTGGGGCGTGAGTGAAGGCGGGAGTGTGGGTTGTGTCAAAGGTGGTGCTGCGGGTGGGGGCGGGGGCGTCGACAAGTGACTTTAAAATTCTGGGGGGGTTCCCTCCCAAAAAGGGGGGGGGGTCGTAGTCACCACTTTAAAAATTTAGCCATTTTGGTTTTCCCCCCCCCCCCCTTTTCCAAAAGGGGCCCCTTTGGGGGGTGGTTTTTAAAAAAAAAAATTCCCTTTTTTTAAAATTTTTTTAAAAAAAAAACCCCCCCCCTTTTTTTCCCCCTTTTTTTCCCTTTTAATTTCCTTTTTTTCCTTTTTTTTTGGGGGGGGCCCCCAACCCTTTTTTTTTTGGGGGCCCCCCCCTTTCCCCCTTTCCCCCCCCCCAAACCCCAAAATTTTTCCCCCCCCTTCCCTTCCCTTTTCCCCCCCCCCTTAAATTTTTCCCCCTTTTTTTTTCCCGAGGGCCCCCCCCCCCCCCCCACCCCCAAAATTTCCCTTTTTTTTTTTTACCCCCAAAAAATTTTTTGGGGAAAATTTGGGTTTTTTCCCGGGGAAATTTTTAAAGGCCCCCTTTCCTTGGGCCCAAAAAAATTTTTTTTTAAAAAAAAAAAAAAAAATTTTTTTTTTTTTTTTTCTTTTTTGTTTGTTTTTTTTTTTTTTTTTGTTTTTTTTTTTTTTTTTTTTTTTTTTTTTTTTTTTTTTTTTTTTTTTTTTTTTTTTTTTTTGGTTTTTTTTTTTTTTTTTTTTTTTTTTTTTTTTTTTTTTTTTTTTTTTTTTTTTTTTTTTCCTTCCAACCCCTTTTTTTAAAAAAAAATTTTTTTTTCCCCCCCCCCCCCCCCCCCCCCCCCTTTTTTTTTCCCCCTTTTTATTTTCCCCCAAAAACCCCCTTTTTCCCCCCCCCCCCCCCCCCCCCTTTTTTTTTTGGGGGGAAAATTTTTTTTTTTTTTAAAACCTTTTTTTTTTAAAAAGGGGGGCCCCCCCCCCCCTTTTTTTTTTGGGGGGGGGTGCCGGTTCCCCCGGGGGGGGGGGGGAAAAAAAATTTTCCCCCCCAAAAAAACAAACCCCTTTAAAAAAACCCCCCCGGGGGGGAAAAAAAGGGGCCCAAAAGGGAAAAAAAAGGGGGGCCCCAAAAAAACCCGGGAAAAAAAAAAATTTTTTTTCCCCCCTTTCCCCCTTTTTGGGGTTTTTTAAAATTTTCCCCCAAAAAAAAAAATTTTTGGGTTTGGGGGGCCCCCTTTTTTTTTTAAAAAAAAAAATGGGGCAAGGTTTAAAATTTTTTGGGGGGAAAATTTTGGGGGGGGGGGGGGTTTTTTTTTTTTTCCCCCCTTTTTAATTTTTTTTTTTGGGGGAAAATTTTTTTAAAAAAAAAAAACCGGAAAAAAAAAAGGGGGGGGTTTCTTTTTTTAAACCCCAAACCCCCTTTTTTTTTTTTGGGTTTTTTTAAAAAAAATTTTTTTTTGGGGGGAAAAAAAATTTTAAAAAATTCCCCCCTTTTTTCCCCAAAAAAAATTTCCCTTTTCCCCCAAATTTTAAAAAAAAATTTTTTCCAAATACACCGATGATCAAACCCCCACCAACAAATAACCAGGTTAACAATCGTTAATCACGACAGGTTCAAATTGGGACCGCAGGCGACTAACTTTACCTGTCTCAGATGGTCCGAAGGCAGCCGTACAAGACACTGAGGCAGACCAAGTACAGAGATGGACTTTCCGAGTAAGAAAGATTTGCTTACCGTACTAGTAAGGAGCTGCGCATTCTCCACCCATGTCTGTATTGGTCAGTCCCGATGTCCTCCATTCGGCTGCACTTCTGGACCGAAATCTGCTGTCCCTGTTCGGGCGCCAGCTGTTTTGGATCAGCACGTAAACAATACTGAATCACGATTGTCAACCGGTTTTCAAATCGGATGTATTAAGGTGCATGTACAGCTCAGTAGAAAAACACTTCTAATTTATTTCAAGTAAACAGCAACTTTTATAACCTATTGTTCAGTGTTGGGTGCAAAGTACTAGGAGGGCTGAGTGCAGACCCCCACATAGAACACCTAGGTAAGCAAACTTGTCAGTCCATGATTGGTTATGCTCTTATTTGGTTCACTCTGCAACCTGTAGTTCTCTTACATCATCTTGGGTGTAGTCTGAATGAAGGAGCCATCTTGTGGGTGAAATAGACATTTCACATTGTACAGTCCACAACAGTATCCTATAAACTTCATAGTATCTCCATATATGCCATAGTATCTCCATATGCTCCATAGTATCCTATATACTCAATAGTATCTTCATATATTCCATAGTATCCTATATACTCCATAGTATCTCTATATACTCTATAGTATCCTATATACACCATAGTATCTCTACATGCTCCATAGTATCTCTATATACTCCATGGTATCTCTATATACTCCATGATATCTCTATATACTCCATAGTATCCTATATACTCTATAATATCTCCATATACTCCATAGTATCCTATATACTCCATAGTATCGCCATATACTCCATAGTATCCTATATACTCCATAGTATCTCCATATGCTCCATAGTATCCTATATACTCAATAGTATATTCATATTGTCCATAGTATCCTATATACTCCATCGTATCTCCATATACTCCATAGTATCCTATATACACCATAGTATCTCTAAATGCTCATAAGTATCTCTATATACTCCATGGTATCTCTATATTACTCCATTGAAAAATAAACTCTATATAAATACATAGTATACCTATATACTCTATTAATATCTCCATAATACTCCATTAGTATCCTATACTCCATAGTATCGCCATATCCTCCATAGTATCCTATATACTACATAGTATCTCCATATCCTCCATAGTATCCTATATACTCCATAGTATCTCCATATATTCCATAGTATCCTATATACTACATAGTATCTCCATATCCTCCATAGTATCCTATATACTCCATAGTATCTCCATATACTGTGACAGTGATGTCACAGTACAGGATAATACATACAGTGATGTCACAGTACAGGGATAATGCACACAGTGATGTCACAGTACAGGGATAATATACACAGTGATGTCACAGTACAGGATAATACACACAGTGATGTCACAGTACAGGGATAATATACACAGTGATGTCACAGTACAGGGATAATATACACAGTGATGTCACAGTACAGGATAATACACAGTGATGACACAGTACAGGGATAATTCATAGTGATGTCACAGTACAGGGATAATACACCGTGATGTCACAGTACAGGGATAATACACAGTGATGTCACAGTACCTGGATAATACACACAGTGATGTCACAGTACAGGATAATACACAGTGATGCCACAGTACAGGGATAATTCATAGTGATGTCACAGTACAGGGATAATACACAGTGATGTCACAGTACAGGGATAATACACAGTGATGTCACAGTACAGGATAATACACAGTGATGTCACAGTACAGAGATAATACACACAGTGATGTCACAGTACAGAGATAATACACAGTGATGTCACAGTACAGGGATAATGCACACAGTGATGTCACAGTACAGGGATAATATACACAGTGATGTCACAGTACAGGATAATACACACAGTGATGTCACAGTACAGGGATAATACACAGTGATGTCACAGTACAGGATAATACACAGTGATGTCACAGTACAGAGATAATACACACAGTGATGTCACAGTACAGGATAATACACACAGTGATGTCACAGTACAGGATAATACACACAGTGATGTCACAGTACAGGATAATACACAGTGATGTCACAGTACAGGGATAATACACACAGTGATGTCACAGTACAGGATAATACACAGTGATGTCACAGTACAGAGATAATACACACAGTGATGTCACAGTACAGAGATAATACACACAGTGATGTCACAGTACAGGGATAATACACAGTGATGTCACAGTACAGGGATAATACACAGTGATGTCACAGTACAGGATAATACACACAGTGATGTCACAGTACAGGGATAATACACAGTGATGTCACAGTACAGGGATAATACACACAGTGATGTCACAGTACAGGGATAATATACACAGTGATGTCACAGTACAGAGATAATACACAGTGATGTCACAGTACAGAGATAATACACACAGTGATGTTACAGTACAGGATAATATACACAGTGATGTCACAGTACAGGATAATACACAGTGATGTCACAGTACAGATAATACACACAGTGATGTCACAGTACAGAGATAATATACACAGTGATGTCACAGTACAGGGATAATAAACACAGTGATGTCACAGTACAGGGATAATACACAGTGATGTCACAGTACAGAGATAATACACACAGTGATGTCACAGTACAGGGATAATACACAGTGATGTCACAGTACAGGATAATACACAGTGATGTCACAGTACAGAGATAATACACACAGTGATGTCACAGTACAGAGATAATACACAGCGATGTCACAGTACAGAATAATACACAGTGATGTCACAGTACAGAGATAATACACACAGTGATGTCACAGTACAGAGATAATACACACAGTGATGTCACAGTACAGGGATAATACACAGTGATGTCACAGTACAGGATAAAACACACAGTGATGTCACAGTAAAGAGATAATACACACAGCGTGTCACAGTTACAGAATAATACACACAGTGATGTCACAGTACAGGATAATACACAGTGATGTCACAGTACAGAGATAATACACACATTGATGTCACAGTACAGGGATAATACACACAGTGATGTCACAGTACAGGGATAATACACAGTGATGTCACAGTACAGGATAATACACAGTGATGTCACAATAGAGGCATGACTTGAGAAATAATGCCACAGTAATGTGGATGATGTTTGGTGTAGTTCTGGGCAGAGTTTGTAGGTATTGAGTAATTTAGGTAACCCGATGATGATGATGATGGGATTTCATGACTCTCACCATGTCAATGTCTTCGGTTCTTCATTTCACACATTTATTTTCAAATTTGTCATTATTTTTTTCAGGGAAATGGCTTTCACTTGACAAGAGGTTGAGATTACCTGAGGACTGCGATGGCCAGAACCAGACTGGAGACATTACCACTACAGCGACAGCCTCTCCACCACTTCTCTCACTGTAGAAATGAGGCCGTGGGCCTCCACAATCCATAGCAGGGACAGCAGCCTTCAGCTTTCACAGCCTCTGCCTGGCATTGTGCTTCATGCCACACGGTCTCCCCATCCTTCTTCTGAACCCAGACACCACCGAGGAGAAGGATGAATCACTACATCCGCTGCCTTCTGCTGCTCAGCTTCATATTGGACACTTCCACCTATGGACCAAACACCAGGGCCCAAAAGAAGGGAGACATCATACTTGGTGGCCTCTTCCCCATTCATTTTGGAGTGAATTCTAAAGATGAGATCTTGGAGTCAAGACCGGAATCCCTCGAATGTACCAGGTATGGAACAAGGAGTCCGGGGGCAAGGGTAAGGGATGAAGATCTTAGGAGTCTGAGTAAAGGATGAAGAACCTGGAGTCAGGGTAAGAGATAAGGGGCCTGAGATCAGGGTAAGGGATAAGGAGCTCAAGGGTCAGGGTAATGGATGAGGAGTCTGAGGGTCAGGGAAAGGGGTAAGTAGTCTAGGGATCATGGTAAGGTGTAAGGAGCCTCAGGGTCAGAGTAAGGTATGGGGACCCTGGGGGGTCAAGGTAAGGATGAGGACCCAGGGGGTCAAGGTAAGGGATGAGGAGTCTATGGTTAAGTACAGGGGATGAAGGGCCTAAGGGGGGTCAGAGTAAGGGAGGAGGAGCCTAAAGGTCAGGATAAGGGATTAGGAGCCTGGGTCAAGGTAGGAGATGAAAAGCCTATGGTTAAGGAAAAGGAATGAGGAGCCTGGGGTCAGAATAAGTGATAAGGAGCCTATGGTTAAGGAGAAGGGATGAGAAGCCTGGGTGTCAGAGTAAGGGATGAAGAGCCCGAGGGTCAGGGTAAGAGATGTGGAGCCTGGGGGTCAGACTAAGGGATTTGTACTCCGAGGGCCATTGTAAGAGATGAGGAGCTAGGAGGTCAAGGTAACCCCCAGGGTGAGGGATGAGGATCAGGGGGGTCAGGATAAGGGATGAGGAGCCTAGGGTTAAGGAAAAGGGATGAGAAGCCTGGGTGTCAGAGTAAGGGATGAAGAGACTGAGGGTTAGGGTAAGAGATGAGGAGCCTGGAGGTCAAAGTAACCCCCAGGGTGAGGGATGAGGATCATGAGGGTCAAGATAAGGGATGAGGACATATGGTTAAGGAAAAGGGATGAGGAGCCTGGGGTCAGGGTTATTGATGAGGAGCCTAGGGTCAGGGTGAGGTATGCTGAGCCTAGGGGTCAAAGAAACAGAAGAGGAGCCTGGGTGTCAAGGTACAGGATGAGGAGCCCAGAAGTCCGGATGAGGGATGAGAATCATGAGGGTCAGCATAGGGGATGAGTAGCCTGGGGGTCAGGGTATGGGATGAGGAGCCTTGGGGTCGGAGCAGAGGATGAGGAATCTGGGGGTCATTGAAAGGACGAGGAAACCAGAGGTCAGGGTGAAGTATGAAAAGCCTGTTGGTCAGGGTAAGGGGTAAGGAACCTGGAGTTCAGAGTTAGGGATGAGGAGCCTTGGGGTCAGGGAAATGGGTGAGGAGCCTGGGGATCATGGTAAGAGATGAGGATCCTGGGTGTCAGGGTTAGCAATGAGATGCCTACTGGTCAGGGTAAGAGATGAGTCTAGGGGTCATGGTAAGGGATGAGGAGCCTGTGGATCAGGGAAAGGGATTAGGGGCAATTTTTTCCAAAAAGTTCTCATGCAGGTTTATTACGATTGGATCCAGCACCTTCAGCTCTGTGTTCAGCACCAGGGATAAAACACTGAATACAAAAAATAGTTGTTGTTGCAACTTTCTGTGTTGATAACTTTTAAAACCACTGAGATTTAGGGTAAGATATGAGCAGCCTGGGGGTCAGGGTAATGTATGAGGAACCTGGGGTCAGGGTAAGGGATGAGGAGCCTGGGGTCAGGGTAAGGGATGAGACGCCTGGGGTCAGGGTAAGGGATGAGGAGTCTAGGGGTCATGGTAAGGGATGAGGAGTCTAGGGGTCATGGTAAGAGATGAGAAGCCTAGGGGTCAGGGTAAGGGATGAGAAGCCTAGGGTTCAGGGTAAGGGATGAGGAGCCTGGGGTCAGGGTAAGAGATGATGAGCTTGGGGGTCAGGTTAAGGAATGAGGAGCCCGGCTGTCAGGGTAAGGGATGAGGAACCCCTTGGTAAGGGTAAAAGATGAGGAGCCTGGGGTTCAGGGTAAGTGATAAGGAGTCTAGAGATCAAGGTGAGGGATGAGGTGCCCAGGGGTCAAGGTAAGGGATGAGGAGTCTAGGGGTCAGGGTAAGGGATGAGGAGTCTAGGGGTCAGGGTAAAAAATGAGGAGCCTGGGGGTCAGGGTAAGGGATGAGTAGCTCCATTGTCAAGGAAATGGATGAGGAGCTCAGGGGTCAGGGTAATGGATGAGGAGTCTGAGGGTCAGGGAAAGGGGTGAGGAGCCTTGGATTCAGGGTAAGAGATGAGGGGCCTGGGGGTCAGGGTAAGAGATAAGAAGCCTTGAGGTCAGGGTAAGGGATGAGAAGCCTTGAGGTCAGGATAAGGGATAAGGAGCCTAAGGGTCAGGAAGAGGGATAAGGCGTCCAGGGGTCATGGTAAGCGATGATGAGTCTGGGGGTCAGGGTAAGGGATGAGGAGTCTGGGGGTCAGGGTAAGGGATGAGGAATGAGAAGCCTATGGGTCAGGATGACCAGGAGATTCTGGTTATAGTCTTACAGATATACAGGGTATTTGAAAAGTCCCAGGACACCCTTTTATTTTGAAAACAAAAGGGAAAATTACCTATCTGAATACCCCAGAAAGTAAGGGGTGAGGTTGCCTCTCTTTTCTTGGCATGTCCAGAACATGTCTGCCATATTGGATAAATGGATCAAATTTTTCCAATGGGAAGGTGGTCATGCAGGAGATCAAAGAAGACTTGTCTCAGAAATCCATTGCTGTAATCACATTTCCAATATCTTTTGTGGTTCAAAATTTATCAACACAGAAAGTTCTCACACGGATTCATAACGATTGGATCCAGCGCCTTCAGTTCTGTGTCCAGCACCGGGGACAACACATTGAACATCCCAAATAACTGTTGTTGTAACTTTCTGTGCTGATAACTTTTGAATCATAAGAGATATTGCAAATCTGATTGCACCAGTCGATTTCTGGGACAAATCTGGTCTTCTTTGATCGGCTACATGACCACCTTCCCATTGGAAAAACTTGCCCTTGATCCAATATGAGCCAAAAAATTTCAAGATGGCGGCCATGTTTCGAACACAGCATAAAAGATAGACCTCCTCACCCATTACTTGCTGGGGTATTCAGATCTCCAGGGAGAAGGCAGGGATAGATTATTACTGGCCCTGCCTTCTCCATTGTTGTATGTACAGCACATACAGATATACAGATAGGCAGGATGCCTCCCGGCTTTCTGATTACCACCAATGGCAGTCAGGTGATTGCCAGGGCTAGATAGTTGCAGGTGTTGCTGGATCGTATTAGACCCAGATCAGCCAAAAAAATGGTCTAAAAATGCCCCTCAGAGATCTTTTTGTGATCTTATGTGGGGCACAATATGCAAAATAAAAAAATAAAATAAACACACATGCATGTAAAAAAAAAAAATTAAAAAAAACAACTGACAGCCTAACTTTTCGTTCCGATAACCCTAAAACTTATATCATACCTATGTCACCTCTATGTCACCTGCATTCTCTGAGGGTTCGTTTCCCAGCCCTCACCTTTACTGCACCGGAAAGAGGTTCAGCTCCTAAAAAGAGACTTGACCCTTATGTCAACAGCGCCTCTAGGGACAGACTACTCACTCTGCCAACGACGCCACTGACGTCACCATTTGTCTCTATGCCAGAACTAGGCCCATGCTTAGGGATGCCATAAGTAATTTCAGGGCCACATATAGCCAAAGCATCTGGGTCCTCACCAATTAGCAGTTCCTGTCTTGCACCATATCAGTTGGCCCTCGAATACTGCCAATATTGACCTGATAGCATCTTTGCCCGCATTCCTATCCATCCTGTTGAATGGCAGCCCAAGGGACCTGTATCCTTTTCACTAATGGCTGAAATCCAGAATGGCGATGACACTTGGCAGACATGCTCTGGTCAATATATACAGTACCATTCACTGAGCAGCTTGAGGTGCAAAAGGTCTACTCAAAGTGATAGTCACCTATCTGAGAAAAGGATATAGTCCTGGAGATTCATGTAGTCATCCTATACAGTTCCTGTGTAACCTCTCATATCCTGAGCAGGAGTCTGTGGCTGAAGGTCAGGTCTCTCTTAGTAGAGAAGCAGTCTATATCATGTCTGTCCAAAGGATATCTCCATTTCCTTATCTTCTTCCACTTGGCACAGATTACAGTTGTATAGTGTGAGAAGTCTGTGACTATTAATACTCATGAAAACAAAGAAGCAGATAGTTGGTGAAAAGCCAGATAGAGACGATACAGTAATTTCACTACAAACCTTGCTAAGTGTAAGTGTCCACGCACAGTAATACTCCTCTTCCTTTTGTGTCTGCATGTAGAAGATAGGTACACTCCCAATAAAGTAGGTCGGTACACCCCCACATTAGGTAGACTGATAGGTAGACCACGTATTAGGTAGGTAGAACCCAATTAAGCAGGCAGGCCCCATCATTAAGTAGATAGTTAGGTTGTTCCTTCATTGGATAGGTATAAAGGCTGCCATTAGGTAGGTAGGTATATTGCCCACCCAGTAGGTAGGTAGGTATATGGGGTTCCTTCAGTAGGTATTTAGATATATAGCTCATCCCGTAGGTAGGTATATAGCCCCACAGTAGGTAGGTAGGTAAATGGGGTTCCTTCAGTAGGTATTTAGAAAATGGGGTATATATAGCCCACACCGTATGGGTAGGGCTATAGTTTAGTTGCTCACCCCAGTGGGATATGGTTGGATATAATTCCCCCCTTAGTACATAGATATATATCCCCTCTCTAGTAATTAGGTAGCTATATAAGGCCCCTTCAGAAGACCCCCCCCAGTAGGTAGGTTTTTATGGCCCCCAGAGTATGTTGTTAGGTATATAGCCGATTAGGATGTACATAACCACACCAGTAGGTAGCTGTATAGCGCCCTCTAGTAAGTAGGTAGTTACATAGGACAATCTCAGTAGGTAGGTAGGTATTTCAGGGCCCCCAGAAGACAGCTTGGTATATAGGACCCAATTAAAAATGAAATAGTAATATGTACCCCTGCCCCCCTGCCCTGGCTTAGCATTTGTCTCTGAGGACACAGGCAGCATGATAGTGTTATTATACAGGATTAATCAGTGGGGCAGGGAGCCGATGACTCCCTGTTCCACTGTAGTATTAAACTGTATGTGTGTCCTGAGGAAAGTTGAAAACATTCACTGGCCCCCCTGGTTGTCCTCTCTGATCCAGCACGGAATATGGAGGTCCAACGGCAATCTGCAATGTTTTAAGTCCATTTGTCACGTGGATGACTATGGGGCTCCCGTTTGTAGACCTGGTTTTAGTCTTCTTTTGTGTTCCTGCATAGAAAATAGGTAGACGCCCAATATAGTAGGTAAGTACACCCCCAAATTAGGTAGACCGATAGGTAGACAGCCTATTAGGTAGGTAGAAACCAAGTAGGCAGGTAGGCATCATCATTAAGTAGGTATTTAAGCTGCCCCCCATACCAAGCAGGCTTAATAATAATAATAATAATAATATAATAATAATAATCTTTATTTATATAGCGCTAACATATTCCGCAGCACTTTACAATGTAGAGGGTATAATTACAGACAGCAGACATACATTACACAGTGAAAGCTACTTACAGATGAGACACAAGGTGTGAGGGCCCTGCTGGCGAGAGCTTACAATCTATGAGGGTGTCTGGGGGAGAAGTGCTGAATTTACAATGGTCCAGCCTTGTTTCATTAATATGGGGAGGTTTACATAAAAATTGGTTGAACCTGCCACCCAGACTGTACATCTATATACAGATAAGTGTCTGTGATTGCCCTAGTGTAGGGAGTGACAGAAATGTGTGTGATAGAAGGTGTGGGTTAGCAATTAGGGATCATGGTAGGCCTGCCTGAGAAGGTGTGTTTAAAACTGTGAAGGCTGGGATTGTGCCTGATGGTACGTGGTAGCATGTTCCAGAGAACGGGTGCAGCACGTGCAAAATCTTGATGTCCGCAGCTGAGCGGAGAGCGGGTAGGGTGGTAGACAGAGATGAGGGAGGAGATATATGGGGGTGCAGCGCTGTGGAGCGAGCGGGCAGGCAGGTAGACAGAGATGAGGGAGGACCCGCAGGGGGGTGAAGCACTGTGGAGAGACTTATGGGTGAAAGTAATTAGTTTATGCTGTAGTCTGTACTGGATGGGCAACCAGTGCAGTGCCTGACACAGGGTAGAGGCATCAGTATAGCGGCTGGAGAGAAAGACAAGCCTGGCTGCTGCATTCAGGACAGATTGGAGAGGGGAGAGTCTGCAGAGAGGGAGACCGATAAGCAGTGAGTTACAGGAGTCAAGACGAGAATGAATAAGAGCAACAATGAGAGTTTGAGTTGTTTCGATAGTGAGAAAAGGATGGATTCTGGAAATGTTCTTGAGGTGCAGGTGACAAGAGCGGGCAAGGGATTGGATATAAGGGGTGAACGACAGATCAGAGTCTAGAATAACCCCAAGACATCGGGCCTGCTGCTTAGGTGTTATAGTGGGGCCATACACTGAGAGAGAAATAACAGATGGGGGTTGGTTAGTAGATGGGGGAAAAACAAGAAATTCAGTTTTAGTGAGGTTTAGTTGGAGATAGAGAGTGGACATGATGTCAGAGACAGCGGACAGACAGTCACTGGGGTTTTGCAGCAGGGCAGGAGTGATGTCTCGCGAAGAGGTGTATAATTGGGTGTCATCAGCGTAGAGATGGTATTGGAAGCCAAATCTACTGATGGTTTGGCCAATGGGGGATGTATAGATTGAGAAGAGGAGTTGACCAAGAACTGACCCCTGAGGGACCCCAACAGCAAGAGGGAGAGGAGAAGAAGTAGAACCTGCAAATGAGACACTGAAGGAGCGGTCAGAGAGGTAGGAAAGAACCAGGCTTGTGCATATATAGTAGACCTAAACAATAACCTAAAGTTGTTTTGCTTTTTTTGTCATGAGCGCACCCTTTAACCATGGAAAATCCTCTCAATTTTGTGGTTCAGTTCAGAGGTTCAGGCCGACCTTCCCTTATTATGACTTCCAGGCCATTTTTAGTTCTTATAGGTCCTATTCCCCTCATTATAATTTCTCAGGATTGTTGTTGTGAACAGAAATAAAAGCTTCCAGGAAATCAGTCGAGGGTGTGGGTTATGGAGGAGCTTCCTTCTCGGCAGGATACAATACTGGACATTGTCATGAACGCATATGCCCTGTGATGGGAACTGGCTGTGTGACAAGGTGCCAGATCCCATGTGTAGCCTTGCCCTTGGAAGACCCAACAACTCAATCCATCAACGAGCGTGATGTCGCCCTGATCTCGTGACAAATATGTCTGGTTCAGTTACTAATGATGATTGCCCTCTTCTATCTTTCCTGTAGATACAACTTTCGCGGGTTCCGCTGGTTGCAGGCCATGATATTCGCAATTGAGGAAATCAACAACTCCACCACCCTATTGCCCAACATTACCCTGGGCTACCGGATCTTTGACACTTGTAACACGGTATCCAAGGCACTGGAGGCCACACTAAGCTTCGTGGCTCAGAACAAGATCGACTCCCTGAATTTGGATGACTTCTGTAATTGTTCAGAACACATGCCCTCCACCATCGCTGTGGTGGGAGCCACTGGTTCTGGAATATCTACCGCAGTGGCCAATCTGCTGGGACTTTTCCATATACCTCAGGTGAGAGAAGTAAGGTAGGAAAACGAGACATCATGGCAGGAAGGAGTCAAGAACACTACTAGCTACCACAAGATATTTACACGATGAACATTATCAAGAAGGAGTGTTCCCATCTCACATATTATGGTATATTGATAGGATATAGCATCAACGTGTGATAGGTGCGGATCCCACCTCTTGGAGGTCACCTCTGCTGAGATCGCAATAGGGAAAATGCTTAGGTTCAGGCACTGTTAAGAACTGAGCAGTGGTGACCACCCCATTAATGGTCTATAGACTGTAACCATGTCCATAGACCAGGTCTACAGAACATACAGACCACTAAAGGTTTTCTGTTGGCTTGGGCCTGGGACAGTTGTAAGAATGGTCCAGCTGGAGTCAATGGAGATGGCTGTGCATTATTTTTAAAGTATTCAGAACTCTCATAGACGAGAATGGAGACCTCCATGTATCTTGGAAACAGACTCTTCAAAGGGCAACATGAAGGAACATTAGAGCTGACAGACCAGTTCTAAACAGCTTTAAGGTAGTATACAATGCACCAGAATGTATGAACCTGTTCTTCTGCAGGTCATACATACAGGCGCAGTTTAATGCCACTACGACAAGTCAGGCTCAGACAGACAGCCTTTGACCTGGTCTTGCTGTTCTAACTGTTCTGCTACTAGGTTTGGTGTCAAATAATCATAAATGTGTCTACTTCTATGAATGTGTTGCGACGCCCCCAGTACACCCCTAAACTTTGGCACATTACATAGACACTTATTGCACCAAAGTTTGGAGTGCGCCTGTTCATACATTTTTTTTGGCTCAAAGTACACCAGAAACTGGTGCAGCCCCATTCATACATGTCGCCCAAAGTCTCCGTTCAGAACAGAGAGTAGGTCTATAGGTGTTCTATGGGAGGTCCATGGGAGTTCTTTGGGAGGTCTATGGCAGTTCCATGGGAGAGTAGGTCTATAGGTGTTCTATGGGAGGTCCATGGAGTTCTTTGGGAGGTCTATGGCAGTTCCACGGGAGTTCTATGGGACTTCCATGGGAGGTCTATGGGAGTTCTATGGGAGGTCTACGGGAGATATATGGGAGTTATACAGGAGCCCTATGGGACTTCCATGGGAGGTCCATGGGAGTTCTATGGGAGGTCTACAGGAGATCTATGGGAGTTATACAGGAGCTCTATGGGACTTCCATGGGAGGTCTATAGGAGTTCTATGGGAGGTCTACAGGAGATCTATGGGAGTTATACAGGAGCCCTATGGGACTTCCATGGGAGGTCTATAGGAGTTCTATGGGAGGTCTACAGGAGTTCTACCGGAGTTCTATGGGTACTCTACGGGAGTTCTATGGGAGGTCTATAGGTGTTCTACGGGAGTTCCATGAGAGGTCTATGGGAGGTCTATGGGTGGTCTATGGGAGGTCTATAGGAGGCCTATGGGAGTTCTATTGGAGGTCTAGGGAGTTTTGTGGGAGGTCTATGGGAGTTCTTTGGGAGTCCTGAGTACAAGAGGAACCCAGTGCTCACCAATACCGGGAACTTTTATATAAAATAATGAAGAGTTGTGCGCAAGTGCAACCTATTTTTGTTTTGAATTGAGACTTTTAGGTACCCATTGTTGAGATAGGCATAGTTCAAAGAGTTGGGTCTAACAGGATTTATTCAAGTCCAATTCCAGTACAGTAAACTTCATCAGAGAAAACATCAGTATTAAGAGCAAATCAATGCTTCTTGGCATTCCTACAGTCTGGCTGCTTCACACAGGAGGGAGGGGGTAATAAGCGCACAGGTACCTGAGTTTCACCAGTCATGTCCTAATTTTCACCTGATTCTCTGTGGTTTTATCTGCCCTCTCTGATCGGTTGAAGTCTCTCCCCTTTTAGCAAATCCAGCTTCTGTACTGTGATCACTGGTTGCGGAACTCCCAGGACTCTGTATCTTTCTGTCACTGTGTCTATCTCACACCAGCAGCTTCCTCCTCATGCTGGACACTCACTAGACTAGACTCTGTGTAGAATCTTCTGTCCTCCTCTTCTCCCAGCATGCACAGCTCTATCTGTTAACTCCCTCGCTGTTGAAAAACTAGCAATGCTGTGTGCTGGTGCCTCTGGAGCTCTCTTACTGCCAGACAGGGGTAATTCATTTATTTTGACAGTGACAGTGAAGCTTAACTCCGGGTCACATCCTCCCCCTCTGGATTAATTTCGTCCCCGACATTCAGCTGCTTACACCAGTTGAGGAAAGGCCATGAAGAGTCTACTAGACTTCTAAGTTCATCACTTCAGTTAGGCATTTTACCTTAAATAAGTTTTTATCTTATTAAGTGTTTGACCGGTCTTAAACCTTTAACCCACGGATGTCAAACACAGGGCCCGCGGGCCGGATTCGGCCCGTTGCCTTGTGTTACCCGGCCTGGCACAAGCTGAAATGACTGCTCAGGTTACTAAACAGCAGCTGCCTTTATTGGTTGCTGTTATCACCCGCCTACCTCCTCCCCTCCTCTGCTGCGCCGCTCCGTCTTCTGTAGAACAGGAAAGCACGCAACATCCATCCTGAGAGCCTCATCTCCCCCCTGTCTGAGTGACGACACTGTCACTGTGACCGGGACGACACCACAAGCTTCCTCAGTCCTGGTGCCGGACGCAGGATCATCTTGCTTATGGAGGTGAGAGTCCCCCTGCTCTCTGATATAAAGTATAGCGGGTGAGTGGCAGACTGAGTGTGCTGTCTCTCACTCACACTAACTATATATATATACATTCACCGGCCACTTTATTAGGTACACCTGTCCAACTGCTCGTTAAAAACTTAATTTCTAATCAGCCAATCACATGGCGGCAACTCAGTGCATTTAGGCATGTAGACATGGTCAAGACAATCTCCTGCATTTCAAACCGAGCATCAGTATGGGGGAGAAAGGTGATTTTAGTGCCTTTGAACGTGGCATGGTTGTTGGTGCCAGAAGGGCTGGTCTGAGTATTTCAGAAAACTGCTGATCTCCTGGGGTTTTCACGCACAACCATCTCTAGGGTTTACAGAGAATGGTCCGAAAAAAGAAAAAACATCCAGTGAGCGGCAGTCCTGTGGGCGGAAATGCCTTGTTGATGCCAGAGGTCAAAGGAGAATGGGCAGACTGGTTCGAGCTGATAGAAAGGCAACAGTGACTCAAATAGCCACCCGTTACAACCAAGGTAGGCAGAAGAGCATCTCTGAACGCACAGTACGGCGAACATTGAGGCAGATGGGCTACAGCAGCAGAAGACCACACCGGGTGCCACTCCTTTCAGCTAAGAACAGGAAACTGAGGCTCCAAATTTTCCCAAGCTCATCGAAATTGGACAGTAGAAGATTGAAAAAACGTTGCCTGGGCTGATGAGTTTTCGATTTCTGCTGCGACATTCGGATGGTAGGGTCAGGGAATTTGGCGTCAACAACATGAAAGCATGGATCCATCCTGCCTTGTATCAACGGTTCAGGCTGGTGGTGGTGGTGTCATGGTGTGGGGAATATTTTCTTGGCACTTTTTGGGCCCCTTGGTACCAATTGAGCATCGTTGCAACACTTATGGAATCTATGCCCCGAAGAATTGAGGCAGGGTTCTGAAGCAAAAGGGGGTCCAACCCGTTACTAGCATGGTGTACATAATAAAGTGGCCGGTGAGTGTATATATATATATATATATATATTTATATATATATATATATATATATATATATATATATATATTGTAAGCTGCCCCTCAGCTCTGGGACGCCATCTTAGCCCCTCCTGGGACTCTCGCTTGGGTTTGGACCGCCATCCTTTGGGAGAACTGTATTGGCAGACAGAAATTCAGACACAGGCGAACGTTTCAGACTGGCCTCGGCCAGCTTTATTAAGGCACACAGTGTACAGGAAAACAAAACACATAAAATAAAACCCTTGGCCGTCTGGCCACTAACTCACTCGCAGAGACCCTCTCTGTCCAGAGGTCTGTGCCTATCGCACAGCTCCTAAAAAGTACACTGTCCACACTGTGTCCTAGGGTTTCCTATAGCCTCTGGGGCCAGAGCTCTCTCCCAGCTCTGCTGCTTCACACCTTCAGGTAACAGCCCCGGCCCCCCGATCACCTGGAGTACTAGGCTTTTATAGGCCTCCAGAGATGTGTCCAATATCTGGGCTGGAACCTAGGGACCTGGAATGCGGGGACAGCCACCCACCCAACACTATAGCTGTCCCGAAAGAGCCACCCCATACCTAGCTGCATTGCAGCTATTCTAGCCGCTACCGTAAGTGTCAGTAATATAACACTACTGACCAGGGGCGCAACTACCGGGGTAGCAGACGTAGCAGTTGCCCCGGGGCCTGTGTGCTTAGGGGGGCCCTCGCCCCGGGGCAGTGTTTATTTGCGTAAGCTACCCGGGTTTAACCCGCCCCGGGGCCCGCGGCCCAGTGAACTTAACTTTCACGGGCGGGGGGGCGCGGAGTAAAGGGGGGCCCGGCGTGCTCCCTCTGAAGCCCGGGCCCTCCGGCCCGAGCATTCAAAAGGGCGTTTACCCGGAAATAGCAGAGCGGAGCCCCCGGTTTCCGTCTGCTATTCCTCTGCCGGCCTTTCTGTTTCAGTGGGCCCCGTGGTGAGGGTCAATCCCGCCCCGCCCGCGCTGAGCAAAAGGGGGAGGGCTGAAAGGGGGAGGCTGCGCGGGCGCATCAGGGGAGCGGGGGGCCCGAGGTAAGTAACTATTTTATTTAACCGGGCCCCAAAGGGTCCCTTTGTAAAACCCCTAAGTCGGGCCTATATACCCCCTAACCCTTGCCTGTATACCCCACCCTTTGCCTAAAAACCCCTAAGCTCCCTGTTTTACCTTAAGCCTGCCGGGATACCCCCTAAGCCGGGTTTTATCCCCCAAACCCGCCTAAAACCCCCCCCAAAGCCGCCTATACCCCCAAAGCCTGCCAAAATTATCCCCCCTAAGCTCCCCTATATACCCCCAACCCCTCCCTATATCCCCCCCAGCCTCCCTTTTTTATCCCCCCCTTACCCTGCCTTTTTTCCCCCCTTACCCTGCCTTTTAACCCACCTGCCTAGATACCCCCCCGCAGCCTGCCTTGTTTCCCCCCAGCCTCCTGATACCCCCCCCACCCTTTCCCCCTATATCCCCCCACCCTCCCTGCATACCCCCCAAGCCTGCCTTTATCCCCCCCAGCCTCCCTTTTAAACCCAACCCTGCCTAAAAAAAGCCCCCAAAAGGTTCCTATATAACTCTGTCTGCCTGCCTAATAGCCCTATAGCTACCGTAAGCCTGTCTGCCAAAATTTATTGCCCCCAAAACTTGCCTTCCTAAAATACCCCCAAGGGCCCGTCAAATTATATGGGGCCCCTTTTTGCTACCTAAAACCCTACCTATATGGCCCCCAAAAGCCCCCCTAACCCCTGTCTACCGTAGGGTCCCCAACTACCTAACCCCCTTCCTTTGGGCCCATTTTTGGGCCCCCCCTTGGGGTACCTAAACCTTGCCTATTTTGGGGCCCCCCTTTAAAACCATCTAAACCCCGCCTGCCCCAAAAAGGACCCCCCTATAGCCAGGGGGGGAGGTTCTGGGAAAAGTCAGGATTCCCAAGATAAATTTTGTGCTAAAAACTGGGGAAGTTGGGGGGGAGACCTTTATCATGAAGGCTGGACCGGGTTTCAAAAAAAACACAAGGAAAGTCAACGACTTTGGGGAAGAAACGTCACCCCTTTATCACAAGAAAGTAAAATCACTGTAATCAATTATATGTCTGCAAACCCCGTGTTCAGTTCTACCAAATATATGGGCCCCTGTATGGAGGGAATTTACAGTTGCAGAGGGCCCGTTCCAAAAGGGCTAAACCCCTATAGGGGCACTGTTTTTGGGGGGTAAAATACAGTCCCAGAGCCTGTGTAAAACCCCGTGGGGGTTTTTAAAACCAAATATAAGGGGCACTGTTGGGGTAATTTTCAGTCTGCAGAGCCCGTGTCACTGGGGGGGCTACCACTATATGGTCACCGGGAATTTGGGGTAATTTACAGTCTGCAGAACCCGTGTTACACTGGTGTTCTCACAAGGTCACTGTATGGGGTTAAATATACAGTCTGCAGAGCCTGTGTACATGCTATCTACCCTATATGGTCCACTGTATGGAGAAAAT
This sequence comes from Phyllomedusa bahiana, assembly GCA_025379985.1. NCBI lineage: Eukaryota > Metazoa > Chordata > Amphibia > Anura > Hylidae > Phyllomedusa > Phyllomedusa bahiana. Next base: position 55,028 of record JAODAL010003023.1, read on the forward strand.
ATCATCTGCAGGCCTTGTAGATGCTACCACTATGGTAAAGGGTATGGATGGTAAATATAAGTTTTGAAACTGTGTACCTGGTGTCTACACTTAAGGTCCTGTATGGGTAAATACAGTCTGCAGAGCCTGTGCACTATGTTCTACCACTTTTGGGTACTGTATGGGGGTAATACAGTCTGCAGCCTGTGTACACTGATGCTACCACTTATAGGCATGTATGGAGTAAATACAGTCTGCAGAGTTGTACACTAGATTTCCCTATAGGCCCACTGTCTGTGGTATATACAGTGTGTAGAGTTGTGTGCATTGGGTTTGTCTACCACTATATGGTCACTGTATGGAGGTATATACGTTCAGAGCTTGTACACTGGTGTCTACCACTTATGGCATGTATGGAGGTAATATACGTCTGGCAGGTGTGTACAGGGGGTCTACCACTTATGGCACTGTATGGGGTAATATACTCTGCTCCCTGTGTCCTGTTTTACACTTTTGGTCCCCAGGGGTTTTGGCAGATTTAGGGGTTTCCCAAAATTGATAAGGGGGGGTAATTACAGTTTGCAGGGGGCTGTGTAAAATAGTATTACCCTATTTGGTACTTAGGGCGGGTACTATTGGTCTTTGTGTACTGATCAGTAATAGTGTAGGGGTATTATTCAGTCACTATGTGGTGGTAATTTGTGGTCATGTTCTGGCGGTATAATCAGGTTCCTATGTAATAGTGTTATTGGTAATGTTGGTTTTGGTATAGTGGATTTGTTTGGTACCCGTATGTGGTGAGATGTATGTGAGGTATTTGCTCCTTGTATTTTCTACATTATCTAACAGCATGTCCTTGGTACATGGTCATGGTCAGGGTGGGCGATGGGGGGGGGGGGGGGGTCGGGCGCCCCATCCAAAAGTTTGCTTTGGGGCCCTGGCTTATCTAGTTACGCCCCTGCTACTGACCCAATATAGGTGGCTTTTCCCCACCGAGCCCAGTTCCTCGATGGCGCATCTGCAGAAGGACTCCAACTGTAGACCCTCTAGTGGCAGGTCATGCGACTACCCGTGGTCGTTCTGCCACAATATATTATATATTTATATATATATATATATTATATATATATATATATATATTTTATTATATGATTTTTATATATAATTATATTATTTATATGTCATTAATTGGGCACTTATTAAATATGCTATTTCTCACAGGTTATCAGCCAGTTTGCATCCATGGGATAAGAGCTATCCCCTGGATGCAGGTCTGTCTATTATCTGCAAGACATAGCATTTATGGAATATTAAAATAATTTTTTTGACTATGTCTCAATAATAGAAAAATATAAGTGTTTCTGGTCACTGCTTTACACCACATGGTGTATTCTGTTACTGAGAGGCCATTGACTTCTCATTTATGACTATGTCCTTGGTAACAACTAAGATGCTGTGAAAAAACGCAACCCAACATATATCATGAATAATAGCTCAAATATAGAACAAAACTAGGCCAAATAAGACTTTATTTGCGCTATTATTCTCCATTCCTACACCATGATATATGTTGGGGTGCGTTTTTTCACAGCATCTTAGTTGTTACCAAGGACATAGTCATAAATGAGATGTCAATCGTCTCTCATTACATATGCTGAACACCGTAGATTAGAAGAAAAAAATTCCAAAACACCAAAATTGTAGTTTTTGGGTTATTTAAGGTTATTTAACTAAATGTTTTTCCTGATTACCGTCAAAGGGCTGATTGTAACAGTAATACTGTACAAATGAAACTACTCCATTATAGCTCGCTTAACTGTTAAGGAGAAGTAACATTTATACAGTTCTAAAATTATCGTCCCTTTAGGGTACGCCGTGAGGCCGATGTGGCTCCCAGTGAAAATGAGTTTGATACCCCTGCCTTAACCCCTAAGCCCCAGGCCTTAACATCCCTTAATGACCTGCACATTTTTTTTTACTTTTTACCTCCTTGTGTTTCAACAGGTGTAACTTTCTTTGCTTTTTCAGTGATGCAGTTGTATGAGGCATTGTTTTATGCGGGAGAAGTTGTACTTTTTGGGGCCATAGTTTAAATTTACATATAGATGAATGCAGAATTTTTCATCACATTTTTTAAATTTTTTTTTTAATTATTATTTTGCACCTTTCACATTTCACACTAAATGACCTGTTAGATTAATTATACAGGTTACTACTGTCATGTAGATACTTAATATGTTTAGTTTTTTTTTTGTGTGTGTAATGTATGCACAAACATTTTTTATACATATTTTTATTTTATTTGTTTTCTTCTACACTTTTTTTCTTAATCCCATTAAGGGTTAAATATTGTACCAATTTTTTTTTTTTACATTGGTAATATATTAGCATACATGACTATGCTAATAGGTTACAATCGGTGTCAGTTTGACACAGGCAGAAGTCAGGGCCCTAACTGCAGGCTTGTTATACAGACAGTCCTGGGGCTACTCTAGGTCCCCGGGGCTGACTGTTCAGTCGTTCTCCTGCTCCATTGAGTCACTGGGAGTCCCAATCTCCTGATGGAACAGGGGAATTCCCTTTGATAATACCGCGGTCCATTACAATCAAAGGGTTAAACACCGGGGATCAGAGGTTTTTTCCGCTTCCCGGCGCTTGCAGAGACTGCTCTAGGAACAGAGCTGTTAAGTAAAGCTCTGTTCCTAGCACAGCTGCAGCGTTGGGAGCCACAAAACTCCTCTTTCTGCAGCGTCTATAGCCGGTGGGTGGTCATCAAAGTACCCAAAAGTACCCATCTCTGATTACTACAACAGTTATACTATTTTCTAGACCTGCCGTTCTTTAAAGTTATAGGGAGGTGACGGCCTCAAACATTCTGACAAGTAATAATAATGCAGCATGTAAGTTATTAAACATCCTAATCGATCTCTTGGCTACATGCTCAACCTTCTCCTGCAAAAGAAATGAGAAAGAGCAAACAACAAAAACCATTTCAAATAAGCAATTCACATTTATGTCTTGTGCTGGGATATTTCCGTCTTCAACCAGCCAATTCCTGTGCTCACTAGCTAAGAAATTATGTTACTTTTCAGCCCAATGAATAGGTTTTTAAACCATTGCATAGTCTTTCCATGACTAGTGGTGGGAAAGTTCTCCTCAGACTGTCTTCAAACTGGTCTTAAGGTGACAATACCTGTTTTAACTGAACAGTTCTTGGTACTGCACTCAGTTCTCCCAAAGTGCCATACGTCAGCATCAGAGGTCTTCTTCTTTCTCTTGAGGGAACCTTCCTGCTTGGCCGTTCTTCTGATGGTTCTGTTCCATCAATTTCATCAGACTCGGAGATTTCTGGTTCAGGATCTAATGCTGGTTCAGCTGTAATTGAATCAGTGGTCTCTTAATCCATAACTGGATCCCCTATTTCTGTTCTTTCTGCTGGATCTTCAATTTCTGTATCTTGGATCTGTTCCTCTGGGTTTTCTGGTGGACCTTCTGCTACTTCACTCTCATCAGATGACTCTTGTGGCACAAACTCTATAGCTTCAGGATTTAAGTCACGAAGCACATAGGTGTGATCTTCCTCATCTGAGCTTTCCAGGTCATGTTCTTCAAGAGGTAATTCTTTAAGCTGCTGTCTTCTTGACGGTTTTGGTTGGTGTGTAACTTCAGGGATTGGCTTCTCTGGTGGTAGGTAGTCACAAGGTAGCAACAGGTTCCAGTGGGAGATTCTTATTTTGTTGCCTCCTGTTTCTAGTTTGATCTCATAAACTGGGCTGTCTTCACGCTTCCTTTTGACCAGGGGCGTAGCTATAGGGGGTTCAAGGGTAACAGTCTCTACTGGGCCCTCAGCCTGAGGGGGCCAAAAAGCTTTCCTGACACATAGGAAGCTACATGGTAGCTGGGGGGCCCAATTTCACTTTCTGACATTGGAGCTTCAAGTTACGCCTCTGCTTTTGTCTGCGACATAGATCTTGTCTTCCCAGTATGGACAAAATTTTCTTGGTCCACCTCCTTCATGTAAATTTCTGACTAACCTGATGTTAACTCTGCTCACGACACTTTCTGGCATAAGATGCTTTACTTTTGCTCGGTCCTTCAGTGACAACTGGTGAAGCAATGTTATATGCCTCTGTCATGGGCTCTTTCCATGCACGGACATATTCAGAATAACTCTTGTAGGTCTCTGACAATGGAGTATCGAACATAATATCGATAGGTAATCTTGGAGATCTGCCGAATAACGGGTAGAATGGGGAGTAACCTGTAGCATCACTCTTCATGCAGTTGTAGGCATGAACCAACTTTGTTATGAAGTTCTTACAATCTTTTCTCTTCAAAAGTTAGAGTCTTCGGCATTGACAGTAGAGTGTGGGTGAAACGTTCCACTTGTCCGTTACCTTCAGGATGGTCGGGTGTTCTATGAGATCTCTTGGGAAGGAGTTGATTTTCAAACTCTCTTCCTTGGTCTTGATGTAGCTTGGTAGGAAAATCAAACTTTAATGCAAAGTCATGAAATATCTTTTCTGTTGCCTTCTTTCCCGACTTGTTGGTACTGAAGTAGGTTTGAGCAAATCTGTCAAATACCACTAAGAAGTATTCATATCCTCCTTTACACTTGTCAAGGTGTAGAAAGTCTATGGACACCATCTCGAACGGGTCTGTGGTTGTAATGTTTCCCATTGGTGCTCTTGTTGGCTTGTTGGGACACTTATCTTTTAAACAGTCACATTCTCTGGTCACATAACGTTCAATGTCTTTCTACATGTATGGCCAGAAGAAAAGTTCACGGGCGAGGTTCACTTTTCTCTCAAATCCTAAGTGTCCCATATCTTCATGAAGTTCTCTGAACACCATCTGATGGTAAATTTTTGGCAGGTTTGGTCCTCTTTTGCGGTAAAATATATCTTCTGAACTGAGTTGTAATGTAGGCCATTCCCTAAGCAAGAGGCTGGTGACTCTGTTTCCCTCTCCTTCTTGCTTGATAACCTATATTGGTTGATGTACTGGAGCACTCTTCCAAAGACTTTGGGCGAGATGTCCCAAAAGTTGCGTCCGTACGCCTGTTTTAATGTGGCATAAATTAGTGTTCACTCGAAAGGTATTTCCTTATGTGTTGTACGCTGGTTTTGTTTAGTGGTGATTTTGCGACTGTCGGGATGGTTATGGCTTTGCGCCTTTTTTGGCGGTTGTTCATTTGTGACGCATGTCTGGGCGTCGTTGCCTGTGTATTCCTAATTTCGGCGCATTTGGTATTGCTACGCATTTTTTTTTGTACGTTGGCCTTGTTTTGAGCGCATGTTCTTTTTGCAGCGCATACACAGTTTGGGGCACATGCTAGTCACTAATATCCTAAACAAACAGGCATGTTGGCCAAATCTGCAAAAGCAAAACCATCTTTTCTGGGACGTGCTGCTAAACTGAAAAAACTTTGAGACTCTCGGTTCACATATTTTGATCAAAAGATGTTTAAGCTGCCCACGACTTTCACGTGATCTAAAAAATCGGGCAGTCCTATCGTCTCTTTTCGTCTCCATCGACCCAATCAGGCCTCCCGCTGGGTCAACCGACCTCCATTATTCAGAGAGAAAAATAAAAAACACCCAACCTGAAAAAGCTGCCCTTCTTATGACAGCCTGTGAGAGTGGGCGGGGACAGAAACACAAAAATGGAAGCACCCCTTCCTTTCCATCTAGGTTAAAATCAATGTACACCAAGTAAAAACGTATGTTTTTGCACACAAAAACATTTCTGAAAAAACGTATGAAAAACCTGGGTGCCATTTGGCAGGGCTGCGGCACACATGTAATTATACATGTACGCCACAGACCGCCGCCAGCGGCACATTTCTGCAAAAAGGGCAATACACTAGTGGAAATCCCTAAAGAAGCATTTATGCTATCTACATACATGAAAAAACTTTGAGACTCTCGGTTCACATATTTTGATCAAAAGATGTTTTAAGCTGTCCACGACTTTCAACGTGATCTCAAATCGGGCAGTCCTATCCTATCTTTACCTCTAATCGAGCCAATCAGGCCCTCCCGCTGGTCAACCGACCTCCATTATTCAGAGAGAAAAATAAAAAACACCCAACCTGCAAGCTGCCCTTCTTATGCAGCCTGTGAGAGGGGGCGGGGACAGAAACCCAAAATGGAAGCACCCCCTACCTTCCAAAAACGGTTAAAATAAATGTACACCAAGTATAACGTATTTTTCTGCACACAAAAACATTTCTGAAAAAACGTATGCGGTCTGTGTGCGTACATGTATAATTACATGTGTGCCGCACCCCTCCCAGTGGCACCCGGGTTTTGCATACGTTTTTTCAGAAATGTTTTTGTGTGCAGAAAACATACGTTATACTTGGTGTACATTGATTTTAACCTAGAGGGAAAAGGGAAAGGGGTGCTTCCATTTTGTGTTTCTGTCCCCCCCCCACTCTTTACAGGCTGTCATAAGAAGGGCAGCTTTGCAGGTTGGGTGTTTTTTATTTTTTCTCTCTGAATAATGGAGGTCGGTTGACCCAGCGGAGGCCGATTGGCTCGATTGAGAGGTAAAGATAGGATAGGACTGCCCGATTTGAGATCACGTTGAAATTCGTGGGCAGCTTAAACATCTTTTGATCAAAATGTGTGCTGCTAAACTGGTCACAATATCCATGTAAACAGTGGAATTCAAGAACTATTGATGAGGGACTGGTCACATAGGTGTCGAAAGTGGCCAATAGCGGTCGAAACACAGTTCGCGAAAAAAACAGACATGGAGCACAGTTGGGAGCAACATTCCACATCAGAGCGCAAACAGTATGCGCACGATGTACAACTTCATCCAGCAGCAACAACTAAGTACAGGATGACGTTCAACACTGAACCTCGGATGAAAAAATAAAAAGGGGGCGCATTTGCCAGGCGCTAGGTTATGCGCTCCCATTTTAGCACAATGTGCTGAACGGATATCAACCAGGAATGAGGGCTGTTTGGACGATGCAAATCAGACACCACGTACCAGCAAAAAAGTGCATGCCCCTACACGTCAAAAAGGCACGATGCGCCTACAATCAGACATAGAACACACCCGACAGAGTAAGCCCCATAGGAATGTGGCGCAAACGTAAGGAAAAAAGAGGCGCATGCCGCCCCACCACAAATGGCGTACAATGCGCCGAAAACCTGCGTACACTTCCACTACACTAAAAAATCTAGAGAGACATATGCCAAAAAACCAATGTTGGCGTGTTGCGACATGTCGCCCTTTGTCTTCTTTCTGAACTCTTCTGATGGACTCTTGGAAGTTGACAGAGGGAAATGGTATGAAGCTGTTCCACATCCTTTACTGTCTCGTCCACTGTTAAAGGGCACCACATTGGTGTGTATTCTTCTTGCTGGACTTGTATTGCTTGCAAGATACTCATTATAGGATCCAAACAAAGTTCTCCAGAGCACTGTTTCATGAATTCCTCTGGTTCTAAGGGCATTCTAGACAATACTTCCGCATCAGCATTAGATTTTCTTGGACAATATCTGATGCTGAAGTTAAAGTCTACTAGTTCTGCCACCCATCTCTGACCAGTTGCATTGAGTTTTGAAGTAGTGAGGACATAGGTTAGTGAGTTGTTGTATGTATTAACCATGAGCTTTGGACTGTAATGCAGGTAGTCTCTACATTGTTCACGGATAGCCCACTTCATGGCTAGGAACTCTAGCTTTCCAGAATGCAGATGGTAGTACTTTTCAGCTGCTGTCAAAGTTGGTACAGGACTGCTCCAAGTCCCACTTGAGATGCACCACAATGAAGTATAAATGGGATGTTGAAGTCTGGGTATCCCATGACTGGTGGTTTGACTAAACAGCCCGTCAGCTCTTCCAGCACTTCTTGGTGACAGGGAGTCCAGTTGATAGGTTGTTGAGCAGAAGTTCTTTCCTTTGGATATAGGTCTACCTTTGTTCACCTTATTGTCTTCTGGTGCCACTGAACTTGATGTTCCTGCCAAGAGAGCATGCATGGGAGCTGCAATCTTGGAGAAGTTATGGATGTAAGTAATAGGATAGGAAGCCTAGGACCTTTCTCAATTCTTCCATGGTGGATGGGGGTTTGTTCTTCAATGCCATCAATTGGGCAATTTCAGCTGGATCCATAGTATACCCATCTCCTGACTTGATTTTTCCCAGGAACCTCTTTTGAACAGTTCACATTTCTTTGGTGTCAGCTTGACCTCATGTTGCTAGTATTCCTTGCAAGACACTTCTCACATTCTCTACATGTTCAGTAAATGACTTGCTGTGTATCAGGCTGTCATCTAGGTACAGCCTCGGGCTGCGGGTGCGTCCGTTCCCGTGTCGGCTGCCCGATGCCGGGGGCGAGTGTTCCATGCGCCGATCCATGGACGCACTTGCTCCCCGGGGCACGGGTACTCACCTGACCGCGCTCCGGACTCGCTGCCTGTCTGTGCCCGCCGGAGCGCATCCCCGCTCCTCTTTGTACCATGCTACACTCGCGGGCCCTCCGCAAGCAAGTCAGGGGGTCAGGGAGGCGACCTGGTAGACTCCCGCCCGCAGCAAAATCCATCCCACTTTGCGGCGGGCTCTGGTGAAAACCGGACCTACTTGGGCCCTCCGCTCCCTGGCGTGGCTTACGCCATCGCTTGCGGTGGTCCAAGGATCCACTAACCTCTAACCGGGTTAACATAAGATCCGGGCCATGGATCCCGCCAAGGTGCCCATGCCTGGTAAATCGGATCTTGCAGTTGTCGTTTCGCAGCAGTCACAACAGATTGCACAATAAGCGCAGCAGTTGGACCAGCTATCCGCCATGCTGCAGCAACTCCTGGCGAATAAACAGCAGCCACCATCATCTCCCGCTGCTCTTCGTGCGACTTTGGGTCCCAAGCTCCGGTTGCCGCTACCGTCAAACTTTGAAGGGGATTCCTAGCAGTGCCGTGGTTTCATCACCCAGTGCTCCATGCACATAGAATTGATGGCCGACCAGTTCCCCACGGAGAGTTCAAAGGTGGCGTTCGTGGTCAGTTTGCTTTCCGGGAAGGCTTTGGCATGGGCCACACCTCTGTGGGATAGGAACAACCCGGTGACGGCGGATCTACGGTTGTTACTTCAGGAATTCCATGGTGTATTTGAGGAACCAGCTCGAGCCTCCTCCGCCGAGACGGCCCTCCTTAACCTGAGCCAGGGGGATTCGTCTATGGGAGACTACGCGGTGCAGTTCCGCACCTTAGCCTCGGAGCTAACCTGGAACGAGGCCGCCCTGTGCGCCACCTTCAAAAAGGGCTCTCCAATAGGGTTAAGGACGTGCTGGCCGCCAGAGATATCCCTTCCTTTCTTAGCGAGTTAATCCACTTGGCTACTCTCATAGACGTGCGTTTCTTGGAGAGGAGAGAAGGGCTTCGGCAAGAACGAGAAGTGGTCCGACCACGCCGGTTTCCCCGCTTGGCTCCAGTCTTCCAGAGGCCATCACTACTACCGTCACCATCTCCCAGTGAGGAACTTATGCAGGTCGACCAGGTCCAACTTTCCGAGCAAGAATTGGCCCGACGTCGGACGGAGAATTTGTGCTTATATTGTGGTAGTCCAGAACATTTTCGGAGGAAGTGTCCTCAGTGTCCGGGAAACTCCCGCACCTAGGCTTCGTGGGAGAGGCGTCCCTAGGTGCAAGTTCCTCCTCTCCACGCCTGATGATGCCGGTACGGATCGAGACTGAGGCTGGACTCGCGTTTCAGGTCCCAGCCTTTTTGGACTCCGGCTCAGCTGGGAACTTTATTCATTACTCCCTCGTTCAGCGGTATCGCCTTCCAGTGGTCCACCTGAAAAGCCGCTGGTGATCTCCTCAGTCAGCAGAGAGCTCCTAAGCGACGTAATATGGTACACCACCAAGCCGTTGTCACTTCATGTTGGGGTTCTGCATAAGGAGAAAATCACCTTTTATGTGCTGCCACGCTCCTCGTCTGCGATCCTGCTAGGACTCCCATGGCTGCAGCTCTACTCTCCTATGCTAGACTGGTCGTCAAGGGAGGTAACTCGCTGGGGTTCCAACTGCTTGAGCCGCTGTCTGGTGGGACCTCGCCCGTTGCTTCCCTGCTCTCGTTTCAAGCCCTGTGAACCGTTGCCCGGTTTACCAGCCCTGTATCAAGAATTTGCCTATGTCTTCTTGGAAAGGCAGGCAGAGACCCTGGTTCAAGCCATGTCAGAGTATATACGGGAGAATATGCAGAAGGGCTTTATCCGGAAGTCCTCCTCTCCTGCAGGAGCAGGATTCTTCTTTGTGGCAAATAAGGACGGATCCTTACGGCCCTATATTGAATACCGTGGACTAAATAAAATCACGGTGAAGAATCGGTACCCTCTACCGCTGATCACGGAGCGTTTTGATCGCCTACGTGGTGCGACGATCTTCACCAAGCTAGACTTGAGGGGTGCCTACAATCTGGTCCGTATCCGTGAGGGCGATGAATGGAAGAATGCCTTTAACACCAGGGACGGGCACTTCGAGTACCTGCTCATGCCGTTCGGCCTGTGTAACGCCCCAGCCGTCTTCCAGGAGTTTGTGAATGATGTCTTCAGGGATCTCCTATATACCTGTGTCGTGGTGTACTTGGACGACATCTTGGTATACTCACCTGATCTGGAGACTCACCGCGTCCACATTTGCCAGGTACTGAGACGCCTCCGAGCTAACCGCCTGTACACCAAGCTGGAGAAGTGCGTCTCCCATCAAACTAGCCTCCCCTTCCTGGGCTACATTATCTCTGATCGGGGCTTGCGGATGGACCCTGCCAAAATTTGCTGCTGTCTTGAATTGGCCCGCCCCAGTCGGCCTTCGGGAAATTAAACGTTTTTTTTTGGGTTTTTTGAAAACTTTCCCGGGCAATTCACCCCACACTTTTCGACGGGGTTTGGGCCCCTATGGGGGACCACAAAGAAAAAAACGCTAACCCACGAATTTTGGCCCCCTGGGCAGGGGAAACCGTTCGGGAAAGGGCAAAAAACCCCCCTTTTTTGCCTCCGCTTTCTATCCCCCTCGCGGCGAACCCCGCGAAGCCCTTCTCGTTAAATAGATGCCTCTCTGTTGGATTTCGGAGGGGCCCACGCAAAAGGGGCCCATGGGTAAAACTGTCTCGGGGGTTCCCTTTTCCAAGAAAATTCTCCCCGGCGGAGGGAAACTCACTATGGGAAAACCGGGTTATTAGAAATCAAACTGGCCCTGGAGGAATGGTTTTTTTTGGGTGGAAGGAGCTCGAAAACCCCCATCAGCATCTATTTGTTCACAAGAATCCCCAAATTTCCCTCCATACACCCAAAGGCCCTCAATCCGCCCCAAGCTAGGGGGGTCCTCTTTTTTTCCCCCTTTTAAAACCCCAATCCTTTCCCGCCCGGGGGAAAAAAAAATTTTTAAAGGGGAAACCCCTGTCACACCCTTTTGGGACGTGGTCAGGGAAGAAGTGGCCCCCGAAAACAAAATAAATCCCCTGAGCTTTTTTGTCTCCCAGTTTCCTGTCGACCCCCGGGGAAAGGCCCGCCAGGGAAAACTTACGGAGCCCAGGGTCCGAAAAAAGAATTTTGAAGGGGGCCCCTGTTTTTGGGGGCACCCCGGGGTCCTATGTGGCCCCCCACAAAAAAGAACGCTAACCCACAAAGTTGGCCCTCTGAGGCCGGGGAAGCTTTCGGGAAGCAAAAAACCCCGGCCTTTGCCTCCGCACCCTATCCCCCTCGGGGCCAAAAACCCCCCGGCCCTTCTTTTTCTCCCCGGTTTCTACTGGTGGCCGAACCTCACTAAGGATTTTAAAGGGAATTTTGTTGGGGCCCTTATTCCCTGGCTTTTGAAAAACAAATTGCCTCGTCAAAAAACCTTTGGGGGCTCCTATGCCCCCTCCCCCAATTCCCACAAGTCCCGGGCCCGCAGGGGGATGGATTTTATAACCAAACTCCCATCCTTTTCTGGAAAATACCGTGATCTGGGGTGGTCGCAGATGGGTTTTCCAAAAGGGCCCATTTTGTCCCGTTCCCCCGGGTTTCCCCTTTTTGCTCCAGCCGGGCCCAATTTTGTTTTTTTCACCACATTTTTTCGGTTGAAAGGGGTTGCCCCTGCAAATCTTTTCCCCGGATCGAGGGGCCCATTTTTTGTTTCCAAGTTCTGAGGGGCCCTTTGTTCTCAACTGCAGGTAAAAGCTCGTTTTCCCCCTCGGCTTACCCCCCCCCAGCCCAAAACGGCCAGGGGGAGGGGTTTTAAACCAGGCCCGGGGGGAAATTTATTTTGCGCCATTTTGTTTGGCATGACGGGAATTTGACGGGCCCAACGTGCTTAAATGGGGGGAAAATTTTTCTTAAATTCCCTAGATTCTGATTATGCGGGGGTCCCCTTTCCCTTCTACTTCTTTTTTACGGCCTCCCACCCCCCCCCCACTCTCCCCACTACAACCCAGTCTGAAGCCCCCAGCAGCTGATGCTTTGGGCCCAAGACATAAAGGGGCCATCGGGGCTCTTCCCCGGGCCGTCATTTGTTTTCGTGCTTCAAAACGCCCCAAAAGGCACAGGCAATAAGAGAAGAAGCCCCCCCCCCCAGTTTTATTTTCCCCAAGGGAAAAGGTGGGGTTTTATGGGCCAAATATTTTCCTGCCTTAAAAATTCTAGTTAAAAATTTGGGGAACCCCGCTACGGGGGACTTAAACGAAATAAAACCCGGGGCCCTAAAAAAACCCCCGGGCTCCCGCCTTCCATGCGCATCCCAAAACTCCTTTCATGTTTCCCTTTTAACCCTCTGGTCCTAAACCCAAATTTTTTTTTGTAGGGAGCCCCCCAACTAACGTTTTTCTCTAAAGGAGATCCTGGGAAAGGGGTGTCCCCCAAAAGGGGAAAAAGGGAATTTTTTTCACGATTGGAAGGGGTTTTGGGCCCGAGGAAAGGTCATGGGGGGGGGCCGGGGGGAAAAACATTCTGGACCAGGGCTTTTAAAGTAGGTTCCTCCGGGGTTTGGGAAGGGGGTGGGCCAAAGGGGGGGTTACTGTCACGGACCGCGCCGCAAGGGCCGGGGTTTGGGTCAGGCTGCGGGGCGCGTCCGTTCCCCTATCGGGTGCCCGGTTTTCCCGGGGGGGAGTGTTCCCGTGGTCCCTGCGCCGGTCCGTGGGCGCCCCTCGCTCCCCCGGGGAGGGGGACTCACCCCAACCCAGGCCCCCCGGGCCCACTGCCTGTCTGTGCCCGCCCCGGGGCGCGGCCTCCCTGCTCCCTAGGGCCGCGCAAGCCCCCTTTTCAAAATTTTAAAATGCCCGCGTCGGTTTAAATTTGGGGTTGCCGGGGGGGGGGGGCCCCTGACCCCAATAATGGTCCCCCCTCCGGAATTTCCCCTTTCCGGTCTTTAAATGCTCATTGCCCCAAACAAAAAGTGTTCCCGAAGCCTTGTTCCGATTACCGTGTACCGTTTCCGTTTGCCTCCCTCCCCACCACGAATCTTGCTGCCTGCCCTGACCTTTTCCCGCCTGTCCCCCACTCCGAACCTAGGGCCCCCTGCCCTGACCCCACCTTTCCCGCCCCGACAAGGGGGCCTGCCCCTTTCCCATTTTTTTACCACGCTAACCTCGGTGCCTCCGCAAGCAAATCACCCTAAGGGGGGAGCGACCTGGGAGACCCCCCCGCACCCAAATTCATCCCGCTTTCGCGGGCTCTGGTGAAAACCGGGGCCCAAAACCCACTTAACTCCCCTCCCTTTGGGGGCTTTTCGCCATTTGCTTGCGGTTTGGGCCAGAGAAAAACCACTACCTCCAACTGTTTTCAATGGCAAAAAAGGGGGAGTTAAGTCAAATTTATCTTGCCTATGATTCCATCTTTTTTAGTTTCACATATGCGTCGCACTTTTTTTCCTTATACCGCTAATATTCACTTTTCAGCGCACCCTTATATGCGTTCCCTTTGTTAGTTTTATTTTTCTGCTCCCTTTCTTTCTTTTAGTACGGTCTTTTAAAACCGAGTTTCCCCCCTTCCCCTGTTTTCCCCAAATTTGGGAATATTCGCCCCTCTTTATTTCCATCTATGAGGAATATATTTTTCAGACCCCATTTTGGGTTTAAAATTTTTTTCATAATTAACAAGTAAAAAGGAAATTTGCCCTCTCCTTTATAGGAGGGTTTATATTTCCCTCCTCTAGTTATCTCCTCTATGATTGGAGGATTTAATTTTCCCTCTCTGTAATAACCAATCACCATCATCTCCATATTTACTTAAGGCATTCACCGCTCTTATATTGCATTCTCTGGATCATCTTGTATCTTTATCTATTGACATTTTGTCTTTTTAAATTTTTCCCCTTTTTTTCCCAAAAATTCACTTGGGTTTTTTAAAAAAGAAGGTTATTCCCAAAAACTGCTGCGGCCCAAAGATTGTTCCGCGGGGCATTGATTCTGAAAGCCCAACACACACATAGGAAAACACTCATAAAAAGGGGAATTTAGAGAGGATCAGGGGAGTGATAGAACAAATTCAATTTTTTCCCCCCCTTTTTTTCCTTAGCAGCTTAAAAGTAATTTGGGGGAATTTATCTTTCCCTCCTCAAAGTAGCCAATCAGCATCTCTCTATCTATGTCAGTGCATCAATGGGGTCCCTCCTCCCCCCCATTGGTTTTTTATACATTCCCCCGCCATGTTCCGAACCCAAAGAGTGTTTTCGAATGAAATACTGTTTGAATAAACCCGGCCCTTTGTGTTCACTGTGTAAACGTTCCTGCTAAATGTAACTATTATTGTGATTGGACTACAGTGTAACCTATTAGCACTTTTTCCCTCGTTTAAATGTATCGTACTACTTTGGTCTTGTCATAACACTTTTATCTGAGGAAGCATTGGTTTCAATGCGAAACGCGTCATTTTGTGTTATTTTAGTAGAAAGGGTTTAACACTCTTTCTCACAAACATAGTTTTATTAGAATAAAATCTTTTATTTTGTATAACATCCTTATTTTCCGAGAGGAAAGTCTTTATTCTCGAACTGGGCGCCGGGTCCTTTTTCTTCATCTGCATCTTCACGGGTGGGAGAAAGGTAGACAAAGGGGTTTAGATCCCATTACCTCAATCAGACATGTAACCCACTTGCCCAATGCTCTATGCACACCAGGATTTTTTGCTGCAGTTGAAATGTTGGCTGTATTGTCTAATTTTGGCATTGCTCTCATGGAGCAGCAGTTTTGGATTCTGTGCCTAAAATCTGTGTTTTATAACCACTTTCTCTCCAGCTGTTATAAAATTACAAATTTTATGAGCACATGATGAGAGTTGTAGTTTCACAACAGCTGAGGAGCAACAGGTTGGGGGCACTGCCCTGGACTGAAGTGTTATTACCTGATCTGGTATAAAGAGACGGAGCGCTGATCTGATTTCTATGGTGTCACTTAGGACCTTATTTTACAGATATAACAGTAAAACCGGGCCACATGAGGACCCCTTCCAATGATAACAGATGCTAGATCACCCCACAGCATTCTCCACCGACCGCTATTATTGCCGTATTATTTTCCTATTTTAAAACCTTTTTTTTTTCCCTTCCTCTCTAGTTAAAAAACCACCCCCTTTGTTTTTCCGGGTCTTTTTTAAAAAATTGTTCGCCAGCTTTTTCCTAATTTCATGTTACTGTTTTAGGCAAATCAGAGCACAACTTACCATACCTATAGGTTCATGGAGTTACAGGTGGATATAGTAGAAAATATACATCATACTACTGAGATACAAATTGCAAATTTCCCCGATCTGACCTGACTATTCGATCAGGTTGTGTATTTTCACCCAACGGTCGGGCATGGTGATTTTGAAGAATTAGCTCAAAATTTAATAAACAAATATAAATTTGGATTTGCATGTATTTAACATTATCTAAATTTTCCCCCATACAACAACGCTCCTCGGGCCTTTGGACTAAAGCTTCAACAAAGATCTCTAAGGATTTACGTATTTCATAGGGTAGGTGCAAGTAAAAAATCCACTAAGGCTAGATCCACACAGCAAAGTGAAAATGCCATCCAAAATTCAATGGCATTTTCACATTGCTGAACCGCGCCGCTCCGTCACTTTTTTTGCATGCTTTTTCCCCAAAAAAAACCCCAGGGTTTTTCGCTTGCGGACCCCCGGGCGCCAGGTACTTTATGGCGTGGAACCCAAAACTTTTCGCCCCCCAATTAAATTCTGCCGGGTGGGGGCGCAGGGACGGTCGGTTTTTTTTCACATTTTTCAAAAAAAAAACTAAAACCCGCTGAAATAAGTTCCAAAATCTGTGCGTTAACCTACCCTATGTTTTAGTGCACAGTGTTTGGCGGTCATACACCTCTCTATGGAGAGTGCGCACTACATTCTTGTACTGCTCTTCATTATAGTGCAGCACATCATGTTTGGGGGGTCTATACGCCTCTCTAAGACAGTCGGTACACATGTCCTTTACTGTTCTTACTGTTTTATTTAGGTAAAAAGTAGTAATTGGCACCCTAGTAGGCCCTCTACAACACGAAAGTACTACATGTCCTTTTTAAACTGCTCAAACATTAAAAAAGGGAGGGCTCAGTGATTACACTATAGCCTCTCTACTGTACATGCGTTACTACATTCATGTACGCTCTTTCATGTATAGTGAGGTGCAGCAGTAAATGGGGCTGTAGCCCCTTTTTTTACATATAGTGCGTACTACATATCCGTACACTCTTAAGTATTAAATGGGGGCACAGTGTTGGGGGTCTACGCCTCCTACAGTAAAAGTGCGGACTACATCCTGTACTGCTCTTACATTATTCATGGGGTCATGCAGTGATTGGGGGGTCAGTAGCGAAATTATCAGACAGTGCAGTACTCATTCCTGTACTGCTCTTACATTAAAACATGAGGCCATCATGATTGGTGGTCAAAACACCTATCGCGTACTGCCCCAACATGTCCTGTACTGTTTTTACATGAATAGTGAGGTCATCAGTGATTGGGGGTCAACATCTCTCTACATACAGCGCAGACTATAGATCCGACTGCCTTACTTTAAATTACTAGGTGCATGCAGTGATTGGGGGTCTAGAGCACCTTTCTACAGTACAGTGCAGTACACTGTCCTGTACTGCCTTACATGTATTAGTGGGAAAACAGTACGCGGTCAGTACGCCCTCTACGCCAGGGGGTACTAATGTCCTGTACTGCTCTTACATGTATTATTAGGTGCATGGTGATTTTGGTCTAAGCCCCTTTTCTACAGTACACTGCAGTACTACATGTCCTGTACTGCTTTTTTACATAAGCCAGGATGAGCAAGTCCCTTGAGTGCCAGGTGAGGGCAGCCACATTTTCTTTTTTTTCTGCTACAGGGGTTCTCATTTACTATAATTGTTTAAAAGTTAGACAGCATAAACTTTGTCTAAAAATGTACCAGTTTTATCACATGCTGGTCGATAACTTCGTGCAGCTTCAGACTTGTCAAACTTTTTAGACCGTTTTTCTTTTTTTTTGGCTTACCTTCTACACCAGAATTTAGGCGCATTTTTGGCACAGCGTGTTGCCTTGAACCCGTGGGCAGAAAATGTGCATTTCAGTGGTTGAGGGGGATGGCGAATCCGTAAACCGCAGGCAGAACCGTCCCCCAAAAGACGACAGAATACTGTCTGGGTTCTAAAACAGAATCCGACCGGTATTTCGTATATGCCGTTTGGGGGCGCACCCTAAAGGGCGAACAGGTTGCTGCTCGTTTTTAATGCCCTTTTGTGCTAGGGGGGCAAGTAACTGTTCCCGGGTTTAGGGAAAGATTTTAATTAGTTAAACGCATTTGTTATGACAGCTGCTTGTGGCTGCCTTTATATCCCAACAGGGAAGCGGGGACAAGTAATTATGATTCTACACTTTTTTATGATTAAGCAATTTTTCCCCCTTTTAAAATAAATATGATTAACCTGCCTACATTTTTACACTTTCAGGTAGTATAATGTTCTACCATGTGAGCTATAGGAAGCAGTAGAAGACTTAGAAAATCAGGTGATGCCTTTTACAGGCAAAATAAGAATAAGAACAGAGCTGTAACCCCAGAACTAAACCACCAAATATACCCCCTAAGTAAGCCGAAAACTTGCTACACTTTTAGGTAGTCGTCCTTCAGGCTTTAGCATGGATAGGACTTCAAAAAGGGCCAAAAAAGCACAGCACCCTCCCAACCATTTTGTAAATTTTCATCCACATGTATGTACCAAGTTAACATAGTTTTCTAATGTAAATCTCACTGAAAATCAGCAGGAAATAAACCATATGTGAACAGGGCCTGAAGCTGGGTATGCACATTAGATTAGAGACAAATGAACGATTAAATTTTACTTTACCCCCAAAAAAAATGCCATTTTTAGATCTGCTCGCCCCGCTGGGGCCCCCCGAACATGGGAGACCGGAGTTTTCTTCAAACGCATTTTCATCCTTTGGGAAACAAAAGGTAGAGAAACAAGGGAAAAGACAAGAGCCAGCGTAAAAGATCATAACATAGCGTAGGATGGGCCCCTATGATCACTAAAGGGTCCCAGAAGCAAATCCACTGATGGTCCCCCAAAACCACTCCATGAGGCCCCAGAATCCACTCCACTGATGGTCCCCCAAAACCACTCCACTTTTGGGGGTCCTCTAGAATCCACCCACGATGGGCCACTAAATCCCTCCACTGATGCCTCCTGAATCCACCCCTTGGTCCTCCAGAATCCCCCCCACGAGGTCCTCCCCCAATCCCCTCCACGGTGGTCCCCCAGGGGCCCTCCACGCTGGGCCCCAGAATCCCTTTAAACATGGCCCCCCCGAACCACTTTACTGTGAGCCCCCATAATCCACTCCACTGGTGGTCCCCCAGAATCCACTCCACTGGTGAGCCCCCATAATCCACTCCACTGGTGGCCCCCAGAATCCACTCCACTGGTGGTCCCCCAAAACCACTCCACGGGGAAAACCCCCCAAACCACCCACGTGTCTCCCAGAATCCACTCCACTGGTGGGCTCCCAAAATCCACTCCAATGATGGTCCAACAGAATCCACTCCATTGATCAGCCCCAGAATCCACTCCCCAGAATTAAATTCCACTGGTGAACTCCAGGCACCTCAGTTGGACACTGTGTTCAACAACAAGGCCCAAGGGCCCAACTACTATAAAAATCGTCAAGTTTTTATTAGGGTGTCTTTATTTGAAAGAAAAAACTGCTTAATGCTCGCTCCCCAGGCCCTATCCATTTTTCCCTTCTCTCACCTGACATCCATTGTTGGGTAACAGTCAGGTTGCCGCTATACACATGGGGCTAAGCTCTCAATCTAATCACCCACTGCCATTGATGTGTCGCAAGGCCTGGTTCATAGCTGTGGCCGATGTTCTATTCGGAGCCTGTGCCAAAGAGGCGGCGCCTGATCCATTACATAATGGACACCAACCAAGCTGACGGACCCCATTTGCTGCAGTGGGGTCTCCTGGGTTTCCATCATTTTAACAGAAAAAATAGCACTGATCTGAATGGGACTTCGAATGCAAATATGAACTAGCTCTAAATACTCTTTAGAAAAGAAGAGGACGGCCGTATGACATTGATATTAGAGAAAACTACCTTCGCTCTGGGGCTGAGCTGTGTGGTGAATAGTAGGTGACACATTAACATTGGTTCATCAGTAGTCTACAGAGTATAATTAATATGTAAGGGGAAACAAAAGTAATCAAATCCTGTAAGATTCATCATTGGTGAAATGAAAAATACTTATCAAAAATTTGTGTCTAATTATTTTTGTGTTAGAAAAAGTGGCAGCAATGAGTCCATTCTGATGGGTTTCGAGCCACAAGGAGCTCTTACTCGAGTAAGAGTAACAGTATTTTTCCCTTCACTAATACTGGATCTTACGGGATTTGGTTCCATTTGTTTCACCTTGTGCATAAAGCTTGGTATCCAACGGGCTGTTCCATGTTCATCTCTGATAGAATGCCAGGAGCAGAATCAACAGTGTGGAGAGCGGTAGAACAATATTATTTTTGCAAATAATTAATATCTAAGGCCCCTTTCACATGACGTTTATTGCCTCCAATTGTGGTATCCCTCAGAATACCGTGAAAAATGTATCCAAATGGACACCACGGCAGGACTGAGGGTCATAGAGATTTATGGGACAAACGTAATCTGAATTGGACTGCCCTATTTTGCAAACATATACACCTTATGTATTGGACACAGAACCCCTGCAGACTGATATATACATAATATAGATTGGTAAATAGAGAAGACATTTGTAATATCTGTTGGGAAACCACGAGAAAAAAAATTCTCGAGAGATACCATGTTGGGATCGTGACCAAGCCATTGAAGTCTATAGAACGAACACAGTTTAAATTGGACTACCTCTGTCCCATAGATTTCTATGCTTCTACAGCTCAGTCACAGACCCACCATGATATCCATCATTACATAGTATAGTTGGAAAAAAGACATATGTCCATCAAGTTCAACCAAGGGTGGGGAAAGATTTGGATGAAGGAATGGAGATAGAGAATCTTTTCCCCCTACTGATGAAGACTTTAGAAACCATAAGGCAATAACCAATCTGCCCTAAGGAAAATTTCAACCCTGATCCCAAAGTTGCCATCAGACTGGGCCCAGATGTTTTATATGGCTACATAAGTATTAATATAATTTAGTAGTATGTTGTTATCTAAGCCTTTCTTGAAATCTTCAACTATTCCTGCTGTGACCAGCTCCTCAGGCGGCTATTCCACAGATTCACAGTCCTCATGGTAAAAAAGGCTTTTTCTTTTGGAGATTGAATCCTTTTTTCTCTCTAAAGGAAGGGAGCGTCCCCTGGTATTTTAAGGGGGTTTTACATGAAATAGCTTTTCCCCATACTTTTTGTAGGAGCCATTTATTTACTTATAACTATATAAATTAATTATGTCTCCCCGGAGCCGTGTTTTCTCAAGCCTAAATGAGATTAATTCTTTTAACCTCTCCTCCTAAGATGCTTTATTCTCCTTTTAGTTTGGTTGCTCGTCTTTGTACTTTCTCTAGTTCCATTACAACCTTTCTTTAAACCCTTTGGGTTAAATTTTTCATGGTATCCTGATGGAGACAACAAATGTTGGGGAGAGGTGCATAAATTTCACGTGAACAGGGCTCTAACTCTATGGTTTCATATTCTAGTTTGACTTTCCAGTGGATACTTACTTTGTAAGGATCACGGACTGTATGGCTGTACAATCTATACTTTCAAAGCTTCTAAGGAAGGGAAGATCTCTCCTTAAGGAGAGCACCGAATGAACGGCTTGTAGAGTTTTTGTTTTGCCTTTTTTCGCCCTCAAATTAGCATCTGCATATCAAAAGGCTTTATGGGAAAGGGGTGAGAAGCCCACATACCCTCTGTTGGTTGTAACAAATCCTCAATTTGCTTTTGACCCACCGAGTCTTGAGAAAGCAAAAAGGATTTTTTAGCCAAGCCAATGCTTCTAAAGTTAATCCAAATTGTAGTAACACCACCGCCAGCATAACTGCAGTTCATTGAAGTGTCAACTGAGGGAAGGCTAGGAGGAGCCTATTGCAGACGTTGTTATGGTGCCCTCGTTGTGCCAGTTCACTGACCACAATAAACCTTTTCACAACCATGTCAGATTCTTCATGTCACCAGCTTTCTGTCCCTTGTAACTCAATGAAAACAAATGCCCACGTGATTCATCCAGTTAATCCCCGGTCAGTGATGCATATGCTGTGTGGTCCCAGTGACAGAGCTAACCATTGACTTGACCTTTTCATGTTTCTCGCTTAGATCATGACTTTTCTCTTTGACATTGTTGCACACGCTCAGATGCAAAGATTTTGTGATATTGCTTCGTTTCTTGACGCTGATCAGATTGCTGAGCCCAGCATCTTATTCTAAAGCACTTTTGGATAACTGATAGCAAGCTAAAGGCTTTATAGAGGATTTCAAAATTTAATTCACCATTCAGTCACCCACCCATATAGGTCAGAACACGGAACCAGAGTCCCCACCCCTTCTTATACTAAATTTAAATAAGACACAGCGCACATTAATTGGATGGTAAGGGCCATGGTATTTATTATGGGTATCCTTGAAGGGGCGTTCCAACCATAGCTATCCTATCAATAGGTCATCAAAATATGATAGGAGCAGGTCCAACCTCTGGAATCTGCACCTATCTTGGGAACTGGCCTTCAAAAATGTCAACTCCGAACGGAGAGCAGGTCACGCTTGTGCACAACTCTCCATTCTGTTCTATGGCAGTTCTGAATACGACCGAACACACCGCTCCCCTGTGCGCAAAACTCCAATAGAACAGAATGGGGAGAGTTTTCCAGAAACCACTGCGTGTGGCTTGGAACCACCCTACAGGAACACTCTGAGTAAACCCTGTACACCTTATTATGTGTAGCGCCGGACACGAGAGGGTTGTAGTTGTCTTTGATTCCCTGTGTCCTCGACTTCCGCCTCAGACCTATATTTGGAGTAACAGGGTTTATCCGTTTTGCCCAGATTATTCTTTTAAAGGATTTTTTTCACATATTTATGGCATAGCCTCATGATATGTAATTACTGTCTCATAGATGTGGGTCTCACACCTATCTCCAGAAGGTCCTCCCACCACCCTCCTGTCAGCCGCTAGGAATTAAAAGGCATTTTTTCCTCTCTCCATTAATTTTTATTGGAGATTTCATTCCGAAGAAGCACAATTGCTCATCTGTATTCAGAAATACCATAAAAGTCAATGGAGAGAGCTGCACATGTGCGACCACCTCTCCAGCCATAGCGGCCGTGGGTCAAAACTGGACGATGGGTTTGGGGGAACTTGTTCTTGACATAGGTGTGAGAATATGCTATTAAAGGGGTTTTGCCATGAAGTGAGTTCCTTACCTCCTTATCAGCTCAGGTGAGAATATAAACAAAGCATGCCAAGTCATGAACGCTGCAGGGGTGAGAGGGAGGGGGTGAGCAGAGAGTGAGGAAGAAGGGAGCGTCTCAAAAGTTTACTCAAATAATAACATTACAACAGTGGATTCTCTGTACAGCAGACAGACTCATACACTGCACATTTCTCCCCAGCCCCTTGAAATCTGTTTCATGTTCCTTGTCATCAGATAAGAAGTGCAAACACGCAAGCGCTGCCAGATCAGCTCCTGTCAGCTGCTGGTCGTGTCTAATGTAAACTTTTAAGTAACTAAGGGCATGTAAAGAAAGCTGTAGCTCTCAAAGGCTTCACTTTTTGTAATCACATATATTTAGAAAAGTGATTAAATACCCATTTTGGAGGATCCCACGTCAACATTACATCATGGCAAAACCCCTTTAAGGAGCAAATGCCGTTTGGCAAAAATAGTTTTATATGTAGAAATCTGAGTTGCAGAAAGATAAAGCTATATATATATATATATATGTGTGTGTGATAGATCCTATTAAAGGGGTTGTCTCACTACAAGGATTGCTTTTTATGTTAAAGATCTTGCAAAAACAAGTCAATATGTGTCCATTAACAGTGTCCTACCTATTCTTAGATATCCCCTCTTGTATGGGCTGCATCCGCTCCTCAGGTCGCTATAGCTACAGACCTGTTTGAACTATCCTGATAGGCTGTCAGCGCTGGTTGCTACAACTACAGACCTGTGTGATCTATCCTGATAGGCTGTCAGCACTAGTTGTTATAGCTACAGACCAGGCTTCTACTGCAGTTTAGAAGAAGCCAGTAAACACGCCTCTAAATTCAAAATGAAACCAAGAAAACAGGATTGAGGTAAGATGAATGAATGTAGTGAGACAACCCCTTTAAGTGTGTATATATAGGTATATACAGAGATAAAAACATTTGATTCTAATAATTTGATGCAGATCATCTTTTTGGTGAATATACATGGATTCTTATATATTTTTGCACTTTACTCTTTATTGTATTTATCTATATATAAAGTGATGTGTGTGCATTACTTTAATTGTTGACCTTGCATATATACTAATGGTTCCCCTTGTATTGTACTGTAATACATACACCTAAAAAAAATATAATTCACTGATAAAGTGTGTGTGTGTGTGTGTGTGTGTGTGTGTGTGTGTGTGCGTGTGTTGTGTATATACATATACACTCCCCGGCCACTTTATTAGGTACACCATGCTAGTAACGGGTTGGACCCCCTTTTGCCTTCAGAACTGCCTCAATTCTTCGTGGCATAGATTCCACAAGGTGTTGCAACGATGCTCAATTGGTACCAAGGGGCCCAAAGAGTGCCAAGAAAATATTCCCCACACCATGACACCACCACCACCAGCCTGAACCGTTGATACAAGGCAGGATGGATCCATGCTTTCATGTTGTTGACGCCAAATTCTGACCCTACCATCCGAATGTCGCAGCAGAAATCGAGACTCATCAGACCAGGCAACGTTTTTCCAATCTTCTACTGTCCAATTTCGATGAGCTTGGGCAAATTGGAGCCTCAGTTTCTGTTCTTAGCTGAAAGGAGTGGCACCGGTGTGGTCTGCTGCTGCTGTAGCCCATCTGCCTCAAAGTTCGCCGTACTGTGCGTTCAGAGATGCTCTTCTGCCTACTTGTTGTAACGGGTGGTATTTGAGTCACTGTTGCCTTTCTATCAGCTCGAACCAGTCTGCCCATTCTCCTTTGACCTCTGGCATCAACAAGGCAATTTCCGCCCACAGGACTGCGCTCACTGGGTGTTTTTTCTTTTTCGGACCATTCTCTGTAAACCCTAGAGATGGTTGTGCGTGAAAATCCCAGGAGATCAGCAGTTTCTGAAATACTCAGACCAGCCCTTCTGGCACCAACAACCATGCCACGTTCAAAGGCACTCAAATACTCTTTCTTCCCATACTGATGCTCGGTTTGAACTGCAGGAGATTGTCTTGACCATGTCTACATGCCTAAATGCACTGAGTTGCCGCCATGTGATTGGCTGATTAGAAATTAAGTGTTAACGAGCAGTTGGACAGGTGTACCTAATAAAGTGGCCGGTGAGTGTATATACCACATCATTTTTTCTTTTTGGTGGGTTATTTTTGGTGCCTTTTTTCAGACTATTTTTTTAAGACTATTACACATTTTTGGAGTTTGGATGTATTACTAGGTATTATTATGTTATAGGAAAGAGTATAAAATATCACCATGTACAAAAAATGAATTCACACTAAAGTTAAACAAAAAAACGTTAGAAATGCAGAAGGGACATTCAGGGAATAAGAGATGGATTTGCTTTCTGGAAGCATTGCAGAAGTGATATCATACAGTAATAACAAATGATATCATACTCTTCCCAATAGCAACAACAGGAAAACATACAAAACGCACAAGTGCAGTCATTTCTGACAGCAGGGACACAGCATTAACTATGGAAAGGAGACTAGATAACAGCATCAACATTTTATTCTGAAACGTAAGATTTTTTAAAGAAAAGATTTCTCAAGGTTACTGCGCTGTATATGGCAGCGAGAAATTCCCCAATGCGCCGCCGAGACATCATAAATAAAGCTGAAGCTCTCCACACACATGACATCATTTTGGGCAGATCTGCAGCAGCTCAAATCTTTCTCTTGTCCTGGAATGTTGCCTGGTACCTTCTAACTTCACTGTAATGAACAGCAGCAGTTAGAGCAGGACAAGGTCAGTGATGGATTTTGGATATGTCTGTTTTAATAAATGATTCTATTCCTATGAAATAACAACTCTTATCACTCTGTGTTTTGCTGTTTCTCTGTTATTCCTCCTAGAAATGTATTACTGAATCTGTCAACTGGGTGTTACCAACTGGGGTTGTGTTCCTGACTCGATAAGCACTGATTGGACAATGGAAACACCCACGTGACAGATTCAGTAACAAATTCCTAGGAAGAAAAACAGAGGTACAGCACAACATAGATTTATAAGAGTTGTTCTTTTATGAAGAACACAAGTATTTACTGAAACAGATGTACAGAAGGGTGTTTGCATCCACTTTCAGCAATAGAAATCTAGAAAATATTGAGGAGTCGCAACACAAAGTGAAAAGCTATGGGGGACATGTATGAAAACTGTCTTGGTTTAAGACAGGCATCCTCAAACTGCAGCCCTCCAGCTGTTGGGAAACTACAACTCCCATCATGCCCACGGATATAGATTAAATTCATGAGGGGTGTTGTAGTTTCCCAACAGCTGGAGGGCTGCAGTTTGAGGATGCCTGCTCTATGTGTTTTAGCTGTAGATTTCTTTTGCACAAATTCCCTAGTGCAAATTCCTACTGTGTGAACATAGGGTCATATGTATGAAAACTGTTTTGGTCTAAGACTTTCTTTACTGCCCATAGCAACCAATCAGAACTGACAGCAACCAATCAGAGTTCCTCTTACTTTCATCTTGTGTTCTGAAAGAAATGAAACGGGCGCTCTGTTTGGGTTGCTATGGACAACAAAAAAAAGTTTTAGACCAGGCCATCCTCAAACTGCGGGCCCTCCAGCTGTTGGGGAACTACACTCCCATCACTCCCACTGTTATAGATTATATAAATGCATGATGGGAGTTGTAGTTCCCCAACAGCTGGAGGGCCGCAGTTTGAGGATGCCTGGTCTAAGACTTTCTTTGTTGTCCATAGCAACCAATCAGAGCGCCCGTTTCATTCTTTCAGAACACAAGATGAAATGTAAGAGGAACTCTGATTGGTTGCTGTCAGTTCTGATTGGTTGCTATGGGCAGCAAAGAAAGTCTTAGACCAAAACAGTTTTCATACATATGGCCCTATGTTCACACAGTAGGAATATGCACTAGGGAAATTTTTGTGCAAAAGAAAACAACAGCTAAAACACATTTAGCGGGCATCCTCAACCTGCAGCCCTCCAGCTGTTTGGAAACTACAACTCCCATCATGAATTTAATCTATATCCGTGGGCATGATGGGAGTTGTAGTTTCCCAACAGCTGGAGGGCTGCAGTTTGAGGATGCCTGATATAGAGCGACATGCAGGGCAGTTCCTAGGCTAAATTTCACTCAGGGCGAGGTGAAGAAATTTGCCCCCCCCCCTGTAACATAATGCGCCAAAATGAAACACAGTGCTCACATCAACCAAATCTAAAATATACAAAAAGCTTTACCACAATGTGCTACATATAAAATTACTAGATAATACATTACAGTTACCACTAACACTGCTACACCAACCAGAATCCCAAGACCACGAAGACACATATCCCCAGCACCCCAGTGAACCGAATAATACCACCACACCATGCCCCACATATCACCACATAGTGACCAAATACAGCAACATGACCGTACCAATATCACCAGCACATAAGTGACTGAAAAATACAAACTGACCATTACTAAATTTACAAACCATTATACTTCAACCAATATTACCAGCTTTACAGTGGTGGATCCCCAAACTGAACACAGGCTCTGCAGACAATAAATGATTACAGTAAAGTTATATCTAGTGACTCACAGGTGACGTCTCTAAAAGAGTTGTTCTCTTTCTCTTATTCTTCTTTTCCATCTGTCCCAGACGCCATGACGACTACTCCCGACTCTTCACTGTAAAATTTACAAAACAAACATCTTAAGACTCCTCACTTTATCAGCATTTTCCAGCCAATTCCTATCTCTATACAAACCCCATCTAAAGCATCACATATGGTACCCTGTAATAGCCCTGTAGCCACATAGTAGCCCCCTATAGCCAGGTAGTAGCCCCCTGTAGCTAGTTGATGCCCCCCTTTAGCCAGTTGATGCCCCCCTGTAGCCAGTTGATGCCCCCTGTTATCAGTAGATGCCCCCCTGTTGCCCGTGATGCCCCCTGTAGCCAGAGATGCCCCCTTTAGCCAGTGATGGCCCCCTTGTAGCTAGTGTGCCCCCATTGTAGCCAGTGATTTCCCCCTGTAGCCAGTTGATGCCCCCTTTTAGCCAGTTGATGCCCCCTGTAGCCAGTTGATGCCCCCTGTTATCAGTAGATGCCCCCTGTAGCCAGTGATGCCCCTGTAGCCAGTGATGCCCCCTGTAGCCAGAGATGCCCCTGTAGCCAGTGATGCCCCATTGTAGCTAAATGTGCCCCAATTTTAAACCAGTGATGCCCTTGTAGCCAGTAGATGCCCCCTGTAGCCAGTAGATGCCCCTGTAGCCCAGTGATGCCCCCCCTTCTAGCCAGTGATGCCCCCCTTCTAGCCCAGTGATGCCCCCTTTCTAGCCAAGGGGATCCCCCCTTCTGCAGTGATTTCCCCCCTGTAGCCAGTGATGCCCCCCCCTGTAGCCAGAGATGCCCCCCTGTAGCCAGTGTGCCCCCATTGTAGCCAGTGTGCCCCCATTGTAGCCAGTGATGCCCCCCTTGTAGCCTGTTACCCCCTTGTAGCCAGTGTGCCCCCCTTGTAGCCAGTGTGCCCCATTGTAGCCAGTGTGCCCCCTTGTAGCCAGTGTGCCCTCATTGTAGCCAGGATGCCCCCATTGTAGCCAGTGTGCCCCCATTGTAGCCAGGGTGCCCCCTTGTAGCCAGTGTGCCCCTCTTGTAGCCAGGAGGCCCCCATTGAAGCAAGGATGCCCCCATTGTAGCCAGTGATGCCCCCCCTTGTAGCCAGTGTAAACCCCCCCTTTAGCAGTGTGCCCCATTGTAGCCAGGTTGCCCCCATTGTAGCCAGGATGCTCCCATTGTAGCCAGTGTGCCCCTCATTGTAGCCAGGGTGCCCCTCTTGTAGCCAGTGATGCCCCCTGTAAGTAATTATAAAATAACAAAAAAAGTAAATCACCTGGGTCCGCGCGTCCCGGTCCGGAGCTGCTGAGCGTTGTAAGCGGCGTGACGTCATCACGCTGCTAACGCTGCACGCAGCTCCCAGGGATCTCCTCGGCGGCAGAGCTGCCAGCCGAGGAGATCGAGGTACAGGGGGCGCGGTGAAAGCTGTGTGCCCCCTGTGACGCTGATACAGGGGAGGAGTCAGGATGGGATTGATCCGTCCCGCCTCCTCCCTGCAGCTGCTGGCTCTACGCGGCTGTTCGAAAACAGTCGCGCAGAGTCAGGGGCGCTCCTCCGGGCGGGCTGGGCGACTGCGGCGCCCCCCTCGGGTGAGCGGAGCCTCGACGCCCCGGGCGACCGCATGCCCTGCCCGCCCCTAGGGGAAAGGCCCCTGGGGGACATGTATGAACAAGCCTGCACCATTTTTGTTACTATCTTGTGTCAAAAATGTCATAGCACTGTTCTTTAGATGTATGAACAGTCATACACCTAAACTTGGCGTAGTCTGTACTAGACACAACACTTCTGAGTGTTTTTCGGCACGGTTTTTGTCCTTGCTATTAATTTATATGGGTGGAAACCTCGTCCAAAACCTCATCTAAAACCGTGTTTCAGGCGAGGTTTTGATGCTGTTTTGGGCACTGAAAAATCAGCGTCCAAACAGCGTCCCAATAAGCCATGTAAACATACCCTAACAGACATGCCCAAGAGTGTATTCTAAGGCCATGTTCACACGGCTTAACTGCGGGACGTAATTACGCCACATTTTGCCGTGTGGACGGGGGCGGGGTGGGAGCGGGGAGTGGGGCGGGGGCCGGGACATGCCGGCCCATTGACTTGCATTACCAGCGGCGCGTATATGCCGCTGGTAATTCACATGTCAATTATCTCCCCGCCCGGTGGATTCGCCGGGCGGGGAGAGGAGACGTAATCCATAGATCTCTATGAGAACTGTGGATTACCGTAATGAATGGGCCGTTTTAAGCCCGTAATTTGCGCACTTCGGCAAAATACGGCCCATTTTAAGCCGTGTGAACATGGCCTTAGAGTTACCAGTACTTGACATGGCCGGTACAAATAAAATATCGGCACTGGACCCCTGGCAGTAAAACTGCTCTGCCAGTGTTTACCAGATTGGTGGCAAATCTACCATAGCAGGAGATTTACCAACTCTTCAGGGAGCCCAGGAGGACACCCCCTTTTCAGGGAGTCTTCCTGATGAACAGGGAGCGTTGGTAAGCATGCCCTAGGTTGGGGTCAGGATTGTAGTTTTTGAGATTTTAGTGGTTAACTTACTGTACATTGTCACTTTCAGTCCAGTATCCCTTCTGACATCACTTCCAGTCATACATGCCAACTCTCCCGCTTTTGGCGGGGGGGTCCTGCTAATGGGGGTCCCCCCCCCGCCCTCCCGGCAGAGTTGGCATTCCTCCCGCCGCCAGCAGGCAGCGGGGGTTCTTTAAATGACCGCGGCGCCGGAGTAGCGCTGGTGCGCTACTCTTGCGCCGCCGGCCGCTGCTACAGGCGAGTGAAGCGGCCGCAGCGTCCACTCACCCGCCCGGCGCGTCTCACTGTGCAGGGAGGAGGCAGGAGGGATCGCTCCCTCCTCCCTTCTCCCCCTGTATGTACAGCGCCGGTGTGCGCTGTACATACAGGTCAGCGTCGCAGGGGGAGTGACGCGCGGCTGCACTCACTCCCCTGCGACGCTGAGAGTACTCAGTCGGCAGCCTCGGACGTGCTGTAGGGAGCCTGGTGAGGTAAGTGGATTATTATTTTATTTTTATTATCTATAGAGGGGCACTAAATGGCTAACAAATGGGGGCACTACCTGGCAACAAAGGGGGCACTACCTGGCTAACAAAGGGGGCACTAACTGGCTAACAAATAGGGGCATCACCTGGCAACAAATGGGGGCTCTACCTGGCTAACAAAGGGGACACTACCTGGCTAACAAATGGGGGCACTACCTGGCTAACAAATGGGGGCATCACCTGGCAACAAAGGGGGCACTACCTGGCTAACAAATGGGGGCACTACCTGGCTAACAAATGGGGGCACTACCTGGCTAACAAATGGGGCACTACCTGGCTAACAAAGGGGGCACTACCTGGCTAACAAATGGGGGCTCTACCTGGCTAACAAAGGGGGCAACTACCTAGCAACAAAGGGGGCACTACCTGGCTAACAAATGGGGGCTCTACCTGGCTAACAAATGGGGCTCTACCTGGCTAACAAAGGGGGCACTAGCTGGCAACAAAGGGGGCACTACCTGGCTAACAAATGGGGGCACTACCTGGCTAACAAATGGGGGTTCTACCTGGCTAACAAAGGGGGCAACTACCTGACTACAAAGGGGGCAACTACCTGGAACCAAAGGGGGCACTACCTGGCAACAAAGGGGGCACTACCTGACAACAAAGGGGGGCTCTACCTGGCTAACAAATGGGGGCTCTACCTGGCTATCAAAGGGGGCACTACCTGGCTAACAAAGGGGACACTACCTGGATTACAAATGGGTTCACTACCTGGCTAACACATGGGGGCACTACCTGGCTAACAAATGGGGCACTACCTGGCTAACAAATGGGGGTTCTACCTGGCTAACAAAGGGGGCAACTACCTGACTACAAAGGGGGCAACTACCTGGCTAACAAAGGGGGCAACTACCTGGCTAACAAAGGGGGCAACTACCTGGCTAACAAATGGGGGCATCTACCTGGCTACAGAAGGGGCATCTACCTGGCTACAGAGGGGGCATCTACTTGGCTACAAGGGGGCATCTACCTGCCTGTAAGGGGCACTACCTGGTTATGGGGGGCTACTACCTGGCTCTATGGGCATCTACCTGGCTTTCTTCCAAAGCCGTTATGCAGTTAGGCGGAGTGGGTGTGGCTTTTGAAGGGGCGTGGTACACCAACAAGATGGGCGCGCCACCCTCTTCAATCTCCTGCTTTTCCACTTTCAAAAGTTGGCAACTATGCTTCCAGTTACCATAACATATATTACCACTATGTTATGGTCACTGGAAGCGACATCTGATGGGACATCGGATGTTGCACAGGAAGTGACAACGCAGTGTTATATGATCATTGCACGGTAATAGGTGCAGTAGGAATTGTGGGTGGATTGTATAAAAGTACCCATACACCCTCAATAGATATAAGCCTCCTAAGCACCCCATACACGCTGAGTTGACTCGAGCATGCATAATTTATCATTGGAGAGAAGAGTGAAAGCCACTGCCAGACATGGTGGCCGCTTATCTCTAGGACAACAACATGTCCAAACTTTCTCACCCCCGCCGGATGATATGAATCGTCACGGCCGTGCCTAGGCTAGATTACACTCAGGGCGAAGTGAAGAATTTTGCCCCCCCCCACGTAACATAATGCGTCACAAAAACACAGTGCATCACCATCAACTAAATCTAAAATATACAACAAGCTTTACCACAATGTGCTACGTATAAAACTTCTAAATAATAGTCATACAGTTACCACATAAAACTGCTACACCAACCTTAGTCCCAAGCTAATAGTGCCAATGTCCTACTAAGACCACATGTCACCAGCACATAGTGACCGAATACTGAGACACCATGACCACATAGTGACCGAATAATACTGTCACACCATGACCACATATCACCAGCACATGGTGACCGAATAATACAAACTGACCGTTACAGAATGCAAACCATTATACTACAACTAATATTACTGGCATACAGTGACCATACAGTGGTGGATACCAGCTGTACACAGGCTCTGCAGACATATAATCGATTAAAGTAAAGTTACATCCAGGCACTCACAGGAGACGTCTCTGAAGAGCTGTTCTCTTTCTCTTCTTCATCTCCATCTGTCCCAGACGCCATGACATCTTTTCTCGGCCTCGACTCTTCACTGTAGAATATACAAAACAAACATCTTAGACTCCTCACTTTATCAGTACTAGATGCCCCTTGTATCCAGTAGATGCCACTGTTGCCAGGTGATGCCCCCCTGTAGCCAGTAGATGCCCCCTTGTAGCCAGTAGATGCCCCCCTGTAGCCAGAAGAAGCACCGTGTAGCCAGTAGATGCCCCCTTGTAGCCAGTAGATGCCCCTCTGTAGCCAGTAGATGACCCCTTATAGCCAGTAAATGCCTTCTGTAGCCAGTAGATGCCCCTCTGTAGCCAGTAGATGTCCCCTTGTAGCCAGTAGATGCCCCCTTGTAGCCAGTAGTTGCCCCCCTGTAGCCAGTAGATGCGCCTCTGTAGCCAGTAGATGCCCCTTGTAGCCTGTAGATGCCACTCTGTAGCCAGGTGATGCTCCTTTGTAGCCAGGTGATGCCCCCTTGTAGCCAGTAAATGCCCCTGTAGCTAATTATAAAATAAAAAAAAAATTACCTGACCACGGTCCCCACGTCCAGCTCCGGGAGCTGCAGAGCAGCGTAAGCGGCGTGGTGACGTCACGCCGCTTACGCTGTCACGCATCTCCCAGAGATCTCCTCGGCGGCAGAGCTGCCGACCGAGCAGATCCCAGCGTCGCAGGGGGCGTGGTGAAAGCCGTGCGCCCCCTGCGACGCTGATACAGGGGAGGAGGCAGGACGGGAATGATCCGTCCTGCCTCTACCCTGTACCAGCAGCTGCACAGCGAGTGTGTGCAGCTGCTGAGTGACTGTGCGGCTGTTCTAAAACGGCCGCGCAGAGTCAGGGGCTAATCTCCGGGCGGGCGAGGCGGGCGGCGCCCCCCTCAGGTGAGTGGAGCCCTGCCGCCCCGGGCGATCGCCCGCTCCTAGGAACGGCCCTGTGTAAAATAGATGATGGGTCCACTAATAATTAGTGAGTTTAGATCACTTTTCACTAATCTATGCTATTAAGGTGCTACTGGCAGCACTCCAGTCAGGGGCCGCTGTTATGGTGCAAAATAGGAATAATGGTGGAGGGGGACAGACATTTTGGCTTCATGGGGCCCTGAAATTACTGATGGCATCCCTGAATCTATGTATGGGGCCTCGATTTCTCATGGGGAGATGACCTCCGGAATACAAGCTAAATGCTTTGTGTTACACTCCAAGGCTGTGTCCACACGACAAAGCACAAGTACCTGTCGGATTCTGGATTAGAATCTGACCAGTATTTTACAGGAGGTTATTTTCCGTGTTATTTCTATAGTGGTTTTCGGATTTTACCAGCCCATTGACCTTGAGTAGTACTTTTTCTATTGGAAATCCAGTGGAAGAATGTACTTCTCCAAGTTTTTTGAAAAAAGTCGTGTTATAAAATTCGACTATGAGAAAATCTGATTTTCTATTTAGGTCTACTGGGATGGTTTACAGTCGGTTTTCCGTCGGTTTCAAAATCCAAAAACTGTGTCAAAAACTGACTATAAATTCTCTCCGTGTAGACGACCCTTAAAAGGAATATGTCGCCATTTTTTTTTTTTTTTTACTTATTAAATCAAGCCCCTGATCCATATTCTTTTCCTCTCGGTCGTTTTTATTTCCTGATTGTAGATTTCTCTATTCAGTCGTCTATATATGATTGTGGGGAAGACATTCTTGCTTGCACTGCTTTAACAGCAGCCAGAGAGATACTTTACAGCAGCTTCATGCACATAGGATTCTTAAGACAGATTCTGTCCCATAGACTTGTATAGGAAAGATTTCACTGTGAAGGGAGGGGAGAGGGGGAGCTGTGACATCTCCTCTTGTGACTGGTGGATCCTGTATTATCTGTACACATTGGCGTCTCCTTTCAGTTTGACCCTGCTTTTACTGATAATGAGCACACTGCTGAAAAGCTCTCTAAACAGAGCAGGAAGTGTCAGACTATTATTAGGCCTAGTGGCCAGAGTGAAAACTGCAGGACTTAAGAATTATTAAAAAAATATTGAAAGTGATATGAAAAAAACAAAAAAAACAAGCACAAATTCCTAAAAAATGTGTTTAACATAAAAATGTGAGTTAAACAATAAGTCATTTTTTGATGACGCATTCCCTTTAAGGCCTTTTACCCACAGCACATGTTTTAACCCAGTTTTACAGACATTTTTCGATTTTGAAAAACGTCTGTAAACCTGGTGTCAACTTTTAAAATGGACCTCTATGGAAAATCTGTGCAGTGGGAATTTTCCGCTGGATGGTTTCTTAGACCGGCAGCGGTCCGAAAAACATTGTACATGTTAATTTTTCCGCCTCGGTTTTCGGGCGGAATATGAACATGTTAATGCGAAGGGGTTTTCTCAGAAAACCACAGAGAAAAGCCGTCCCCCTGTGGCCGTGTGGGGATTTCTGACCAGTATTTGCACTGTGCCATGTGAACGGCCCCTAAAGCAAACTTCTTATATATTTGCATGGGGACCAGGTAGGAGGTATCTTGTCTCCTTGACTGAGTTCATATAAGGTATACTTTGTACTGAAGGAAATCCCTTATCCGATAATCTGCTTTAAAGCAATACTGTAACCTGATACTGATCACTGTAACCTGTCTGAACTTGTGTAACTAGATAATATTTTTTTTTAATGAAATATTTCTTATCTCTTTCTCTACACAATGAAATGATCTGAAATAATAAAAAAAATAATAATCTTTGTTTATATAGAGGCAACATATTTTGCAGCACTTTACAATAAAGAGGGTATAAGTAT
Organism: Phyllomedusa bahiana; assembly: GCA_025379985.1. Classification (NCBI taxonomy): domain Eukaryota; kingdom Metazoa; phylum Chordata; class Amphibia; order Anura; family Hylidae; genus Phyllomedusa; species Phyllomedusa bahiana. The sequence continues at coordinate 90,348 of JAODAL010003023.1, forward strand.
AGACAAAAAAACAAACATTGCAAAAAACATTGTAAAAGCTAAAAACAGATGGACATTAGGGCGACATCTATGAAGTAGGTGGATCGAAGTGCATTTTCCTATCTCTGGTGTCAAATTGGCCTGAATATACGAAAGTGGTTTTTGTGCGATTATAAATGGCGTCTAAATTTCCCTGTGCCTCGCCTGTGTGTTTGGCGCATTATGGAACTTAGGTGCATAAGTAATGCACCTAACATGTATAAAGGCTAGAGATAGGCTGAAAATAAAAGTCATTTAAATAGCATGTCAATGAATAGAAACTGTGGGACTGATCCTGCTTGGTGGACCACAGGTCCCAGCAATACCTGTGCTGTGCTGGCTCTTGCTGTATGTAGAATAAAGGGTGAGAACAGCAAAAATACATCTCAAATTTAATGTGGTAAAAATTCAAAAATTAAAAATCTGAACAACATCATCATTATTTAATGTAAAATTTGTTTTAGATTCTATGAATTTTAAATACATTTTATAGGAGATATTTTTATATTTTTGGGGATATTATATATTTTTATATTAATTTTATATGATAACATTTTTTATTAAATTTAAATAATTTAATGTTATATAGTTTCATCATTATGAGAAATCACTTCTTATTATTGTGCTGGTGTAAGTTGAGGAATATTGAACATTTTTTGCCCTAAGAGCAAATCTAGCTCCACTTCGACTCCTCAGGCTCAGACAGACCACATTGAGATAGGTCGGCCTGTCCGAGCAGTAATGCGCCTAGTTTTGCCGAACCACATTCATAGATGTGTCTAATAATATGAGAGTGGTGCGACGCCCCCAGAAAAGTGTCGAGTCTTGCGAACAATGCGCCTGACACATTCATTAGACGCATTAGACGCATTTTACGCCAGAAAAGGGTGAAAAACCTGATCATACCTGGCTCCTTAGGTGTGAGGGCCCTGCTCGCAAAAACTTACAATCTATGTGGGAATAGGGGTCAGACAAACGGTAAGAAGTGCTTGGTTTGCCCAATGGTCCGGCCATGTTTCATAAATACAGGGTAGTTCACATAAACATACCTCCCAAGTGTCCCTATTTTGGAGGGACAGTCCCTATTTTTATCCCAGGTCCCTCTGTCCCTCATCGCTCTATAAATGTCCCTCTTTTTCATGTAGGGAACAGATTTGCGTCAATAAACTGACTATCTTGCTTTAAAAAGTATCTGATTGCTTCTTCCCTGTATATTACATAACAACTTACTTAATATCTCATCGGATACAACGCAATCCTTAAAATGTCTGCCTTTTTCACTATCTAAAAAGTTGGCATGTATGTGTTTGGGCGTGGTTAGAGGCGGGTCTTGGTGTGATGTCATGTGTTTGGGCGTGGCTAGAGGCGTGGCCTGATGTGCCCCTTTTTGCAATCTCTAAAAGTTGGGAGGTATGCATAAATATGGATGAACCTGCCACCCAGACAGGACATCTATATACAGATAAGTGAAATGAAATGGGCTGCATTATGTTTAGGGCCACATCTCTGTAAACTTAGCGCATTCAGTCTTCTTGAAGATCTTGGTGGCTGCAGTGACGGCCTTCTAAGCAGGGTTTGCAGTCTTTAACATGGTGGTCTATCCTTTGGATCATTGGAACATCAATGTGTAAGGCTATGTACACATTTTCAGTATTTTGAATCCGCTGAGAATATGATGGTACATTGTGCTGCATAGACATCAATGAAAAACCCGTGCTGTACAGCACAGTTTTTTTATCGCCGCATTAAAAATCTGGCGGAATTTTTAACACGTTGCAAATTCTGCCGGAGTTTTGCGTTTTGCCATCAGTTTTCTGTACATTCAGTTGTACGGGCCGACGCCCAAAAAAACTAAAATCAACCTCAGTTTTTGCGCAAAACATGACAAAATACACGGTTCTGTCGACTTTCCAACTGTTTTGTCCTCTGCTGTGTGTCTGTTGCCTTAGGCCATGTTCACACGGCTTATTTGGGCGTATTGCGCGCCGGATTTGTGCTGCAGTACGGCGCCAATCCGTCTCAGTCATTACGGTAATCCACTGCTCTCATAGAGAACTATGGATTCCGTCTCTACTCCCTGCTCGGCGAATCCGCCAGGCGGGGAGAAAGTCACCTGCACATTATCCAGGTGCAATACGCGCCGTGGATAATGAAAGTCTATAAGGGCGGCGGGCAGCGCCCCCGCACCCGTCCCTTATTCAAGCCGGAATTGCGAGCGAAATCCAGCTCGCAATTACGGCTTGAATAAGCCGTGTGAACTGGGCCTTATTGGTAAGACCCTACTAATGAGCGCAATAAGTGTAAATAAGGATGAGATGGAAATTCTGTGGTTCTTACCTTGTAGATTTGCACAGGTAAGATCTATTGTTCATTATAGCAGGAGACTCTACAGATCTCATCCACATGTTAAGGAAACTTTCTGCCTGGAAACTGACCTGTGGTTTACAAATTCACAGCATGTCATTTCTTTTGCAGAAATAGCAAAGACCTGTTGCAAATTTTCTCCTCATTGACCTCAATAGGGATGAAAAAAATCTGCAGTAAAATCCACCAGTATTGTAATGTTGGGAATTTTTCTGCAGATTACCTAAAGGTCCACAGCAAATCCCACAACTTTAAATTTCAAAACTGCTGGGGCAATTTTACTCTTGTTGCCACAATTTACAATAAAAAAGGGAGCATATGTGAATTGTCTTTTTTAGACAATTTTTGTGCCTCACTCCACAAGCAGGTGTGACTTAGTGAAAAATGACCATATTTACTATTTTCCCATAGGCAAACTTAAACTCTATCAGTTCTCAATCTATAAAGCACTAAAACTTAACTTTTATTATGTATAACACGTAACCTTGATACACACTATTTAAAAACCTGATTTCTAACCTCTCAATTTGTCCCTTTCTAATTGTGAAGGAATAACTCCTTTTCTATTATCAAGTCTGGTGGAACACCACCTATTAGCAGGGAAACCCTATATATGCAGTGATTTGCTAACTCCAAAAAGAAATCCAAAACATCCTACTTGGGCAGTCATTCCTAATTTGATGGGCATAAAACATATAAGGTTTCCTTGTGAGACCCTCTGCAGCGGGTGACACAGTAGAAAGAGGTAGGAAATCACAAATTAAAATGTCTTGCCTGACCTCCCCTTTCCCAGTATGTTCTATGGCAATATGAATACCACCATTCGAAAGTACATCTTATCCTGCAAAATAAAAGCTCTCATACGTCTATATAGGTGGAAAAATAAAAAAGTTATGGCTTTCAGAAAGCGAGGAGGAAAACAACTTAGAGCTATATTATTATGACCATCCGTCAGGAAGGGGTTAAACCCATCCCCATAAACCTTAATGGAAAATCCCAGCTGTAGTCTACACAGCTTTTGAGGTCGGATTTCAAAACCAATGACTTTCCAAAAAACATGGAACGTGTCCATTCTTCCACCGGATTTCACTCAGAAAACGGCAGAAAATGTACTATTCGATGTTATATGGAATGGCTGAATCCGAAAACCGGGCCAAAAATCGAAAACTGAGTGTAACATATTGGTCGGATTCTGATTAGAGTCGACCAGTATTTTGCCCTTGCCGTGTGGATGCAGCCTAATACTGTAGGTTTTCCCTTATGTTCCAAAATTGCAACTGTCCCCCATTCATGTCTATGGGAGTTCCAAATGTAGCCGGCACACTTAGGGCTTGTCACCACAGCACGAAAAACTTTTACATGGACCTTAATGGAAAATCCGTGCAGTGGGGACCGCACGGATTTTCCATTAAGGTCCGTGTAAAAGTTTTTCTGCCTGGCGATTTTTCAGACCGCCGGCGGTCCAAAAAACATGTAACATGTTCATTCTATGTGAAGAGGGAGGGCTTTTCTCTGCAAACTGCGTCCTCCGGCGGCTGTGTGCACGGCCCGAAAACAGGACAAATACCGGTCGGATAAACCAATTGGTATTTGTCCTGTGCCGTGTGAACGGGCCCTTACTTGGCTATATTCAGAACTGACATAGAAATGAATTCTCTGAGGCTGGCCAGTCTCGAGCTACAAGCTAGCCTCCAAAGAGACTTTGCCAAATGCCAAAACCACATGAATCTTTCAGGCTTTGATTGTAGACAACAAAACATTATGGCCATGTCGTCATGGCACCGGTTTTGCAGACCATCTGAAAAACCGACCGCAAACTTTTACACGGGCCGCTATGGAAAATCCGTGCAGCAGTCCCCACTGCCGGCCATCCGAAAAACATTGTGCTTGTTCATTCTATCGTCCGGTATTCGGACGGAATATGAACAAGTGAATGTGAAGGGGGAGGGGTTTTCTCTGCTAATCGCGGAGAAAACCCGTTCCCCTGCGGCCGTGTGCACGGACCACAAACCGGACACATACCAGTCGGATAAACCAACCGGTATTTGTCCTGTGCCGTGGGGACGCGCCCTATCAGAAGATATCTAGCAACATGCAACAGCCTGGGAAATCCTCTAGTCCACCGTCATTCCTCATTGAGGGCCAGGTATTTGAAGCGTATGACTATCTACATGATAGGACTGAATGCTGACTGTGATTTCGATTCACGTATAGAATATTTTACCCACATTTATGAAGAAATTAGAAACAGAAACGACTGGGCTGTGTGCTTGTGCAAGGTGGTAACCTAAAAAATTCTGGCTAGAGATAAAATAGAGAACATGTGTCATGTACGTTCTTGCTTTGATGCTTTACATACATCTATTCCACAGACATTTACACTTATCTTTCAGATGCTGTGAGCTCAGTACATTTTACAAACCCAGGAAAACATTTCTTTTTACAGCCACCATATAACTTCTGCTATAAGCAGTAGATGGCATCACACAGTCCATTGGATAGATGGCATCACACAGTCCATTGGATAGATGGCATCACACAGTCCATCAGATAGATGGCATCACACAGTCCATCAGATAAATGGCAAACAGAGTCCATTGGATAGATTGGGATCAACATGTCCATTGCATAGATGGCATCACACAGTCCCTTTGGGTAGATGGCCATGGGGGTCCATTGGATAGATGGCATCACACAGTCCATTGGGTAGTGGTTCACACAGTCCCTTGGATAGATGGCATCACACAGTCCATTGCATAGATGGCATCACACAGTCCATTGTATAGATGGCATCATGCAGTCCATTGGATAGATGGCATCACACAGTCCATTGTATAGATGGCATCACACAGTCCATTGTATAGATGGCATCACATAGTCCATTGGATAGATGGCATCACACAGTCCATTGGATAGATGGCATCACACAGTCCATTGGATAGATGGCATCACGTAGTCCATTGCATAGATGGCATCACACAGTCCATTGTATAGATGGCATCATGCAGTCCATTGGATAGATGGCATCACACAGTCCATCGGATAGATGGCAGTACACAGTCCATCGGATAGATGGCATCACACAGTCCATTGGATAGATGGCAGAACACAGTCCATCGGAGAGATGGCATCACACAGTACATTGGGTAGTTGGCATCAAGCAGTACATTGGATAGATAGCATCACACAGTCCATTGGATAGATGGCATCACACAGTCCATCAGATAGATGGCATCACTCAGTACATCAGTTAGATGGCATCATGCATCACACAGTCCATCGGATAGATGGCATCATGCAGTCCATAGGATAGATTGCATCACACAGTCCATTGGATAGATGGCATCACACAGTCCATTGGATAGATGGCCTTCACACAGTCATTGCGATGGCACATCACACAGTCCATTGGATAGATGGCATCATGCAGTCCATTGGATAGATGGCATCACACAGTCCATCAGATAGATGGCATCACACAGTCCATTGGATAGATGGCATCACATAGTCCATTGGATAGATGGCATCACGTAGTCCATTGGATAGATGGCATCACACAGTCCATTGGATAGATGGCATCACAAGTCCATTGGATAGATGGCATCACACAGGCCATTGGATAGATGGCATCACATAGTCCATTGGATAGATGGCATCACATAGTCCATTGGATAGATGGCATCACACAGTCCATTGGATAGATGGCATCACACAGTCCATTGGATAGATTGGGATCAGTTGTCCATTGGATAGATGGCATATGCAGTCCCCTTGGATAGATGGCATCACACAGTCCATCGGATAGATGGCATCACACAGTCCATTGGATAGATGGCATCATGCAGTCCATCGGATAGATGGCAACACACAGTCCATCGGATAGATGGCATCACACAGTCCATTGGATAGATGGCATCAGCAGTCCATTGGAAGATGGGATCACACAGTCCATTGGATAGATGGCATCACACAGTCCATTGTATAAATGGCATCTCGCAGTCCATTGGATAGATGGCATCACACAGTCCATTGGATAGATGGCATCAGGCAGTCCATTGGATAGATGGCATCACACAGTCCATTGTATAGATGGCATCATGCAGTCCATTTGATAGATGGAATCACACAGTCCATCGGATAGATGGCAGTACACAGTACATCGTATAGATGGCATCACACAGTCCATTGGATAGATGGCATCACACAGTCCATCGGATAGATGGCATCATACAGTCCATTGGATAGATGGCATCACACAGTTCCCCCAAAACGGGTAGATGGCATCATACAGTCCTTGGATAGATGGCATCCCTGCAGTCCATTGGATAGATGGCATCACACAGTCCATTCAGATTAGATGGCATCACATAGTCCATTGGATAGATGGCCCTCACGTAGTTTCCCTTGATAGATGGCAAACACACAGTCCATTGGATAGATGGCATCACATAGTCCATTGGAATAGATGGCATCACACAGTCGATTGGATAGATGGCATCACACAGTCCATTGGATAGATGGCATCACACAGTCCATTGGATAGATGGCATCACACAGTCCATTGGATAGATGGCATCACACAGTCCATCGGATAGATGGCATCACACAGTCCATTGGATAGATGGCATCATGCAGTCCATTGGATAGATGGCATCACACAGTCCATTGGATAGATGGCATCACACAGTCCATTGGATAGATGGCATCAAGCAGTCCATTGGATAGATGGCATCACACAGTCCATTGGATGATGGCATCACACAGTCCAATGGAAATATGGCATCACGCAGTCCATTGGATAGATGGCATCACACAGTCCATCGGATAGATGGCATCACACAGTCCATTGGATAGATGGCATCATGCAGTCCATTGGATAGATGGCATCACACAGTCCATTGGATAGATGGCATCACACAGTCCATTGTATAAATGGCATCACGCAGTCCATTGGATAGATGGCATCACACAGTCCATTGCATAGATGGCATCACACAGTCCATTGGATAGATGGCATCAAGCAGTCCATTGGATAGATGGCATCACACAGTCCATTGGATAGATGGCATCACACAGTCCATTGTATAAATGGCATCATGCAGTCCATCGGATGGATGGCATCACACAGTCCATCGGATGGATGGCATCACAGTCCATTGGATAGATGGCATCACACAGTCCATTGGATAGATGGCATCACAGTCCATTGGATAGATGGCATCACACAGTCCATCGGATAGATGGCATCACGTAGTCCATTGGATAGATGGCATCACACAGTCCATTGTATAGATGGCAGTACACAGTCCATTGGATAGATGGCATCACATAGTCCATTGTATAGATGGCAGTACACAGTCCATTGGATAGATGGCATCACACAGTCCATCGGATAGATGGCATCACACAGTCCATTGACAGTGTAAGTTTTGCGACCGGATTTCTAGGAATCATTTTCAGAAACCTACATGACGTGTAATTTCCTGAATGTACTTTCTTTTGTAATAAAAGTATTAATATATGCAACAAGCAGCATAAAAAAAATCCTCAAAACAGTAAGTCGGGGACTGCCTATATATTCTCTGGTATGGTCCATGGCACCATTAGCAAGTGCATCTTGTCCCACAAGCACAAGCCCACATATGTCCATGTAGATGGAAAGATAAAAGTGTTACAGCTTTTGTAAGGCGAGGAGAAAAACGAACATGACAAAAATGATGGCCGGCTGTCAGGAAGGGGTCATAAAGGAGTTAATAGATTCATAACTTTGTGAGATTTTGTAGGTAAGCAACATTTTTACCTGCAAAACCGTGCGCCCATTAACAATGTATTTCAGAACCGCTCCATGTGGCCTCACCCCAGGTCTATAAGTAATTTAGTTCATGCGTGGATTATTTTTGCAATGAAGCTTCTGTAACTACCAGTTTTTATGATATTTTGTGTTCAGTGTCAGTAAGCAGCCAGCCAGCCGATCCCTGACACACCTAATGGTTAATAAACACAGCGTTAAGAGCGTACGTTGATTTTCAGCCAAACACAGCTGTTCATAAAACGCTGCAGTACCTGCCAAGCCAGCGCTATCACTTCTATCACTTTTGGTTACCATGTTTTCTATGGTTACTATGGAAAACTGTAAATTTAAAAAGTCCCATTCAAATTGAAAAAGTCCCCCCTTTGTGCCGGGCGAATTCAGAGCGACCGAGCTAAACCACAAGACGCGTTCGCATGTGTTGAGTATGAAGGACACAAGCGCTGTAAGTTTATTGGCTGCCACAAAGTCATAAATGTTCTTGGAGCGGTGTCGTCCTCTTGGATCCCTCGTAGATCAGTGAGCGGGAACCTAATCCTTCTGGCCTGAGCAGAAGCCGCGGTCACTAGAGGTTTTAGGACGGTGCTTTCATATAGATCTGTGAGGCGCAGCAGCTAAATGTTTCTACTATTTTTCGGTTTTGAGGCGTCCATATTTGTGCTGGCCGCATCCCATGGAGTTACACTGGGAAATCTAATATTCATCGCTACGTATATAAAAGAAGGCTGTTTTCCCACAGACCTCTCTTGCAGGCTGTTGAAGGCCATACTGTATTTCACGGCAGCTCCTTACAAGGCGACGTGCACATGCTTTTGGGTAGAATCCCATTCCTCTTAATGCTAGGTTGCAGTCAGTAATGTAATGTGTCTTTATTACACTACGTAGGGTTTTTTCTACAGGTTATCAGACAGTTATGATGTGTATGGGACAAAGGGAACTGATATTCAGCAAAATGCTTTAAAGGGAACCTGTCACATTGAACACGTTGATCTGATGTGGGGGCAGCATGAGGTAGAGCGGGAGGAGCTGAGAAGATTGATATGTTGTTCAATGGGGAAAGATTCAGTATAACTTTTTAAATTTCTGCTTATGCTGGGTTAAGGAGTCCAGGGGTCGGTCTTTTTAGTGATTGACAGCCTTGCCTATATGGGTGTGCATATAGAGATGGGTGTCACTCACTGATTAGACCGTCACCTGGACTCCTTAAATTCTTTAGAAATCCCTGTTTATTCAGGATTAAGTAGTCTAGTAGGTGGTCTTATTAGTGATTGACAGCTATTTCTGTACGCAGAATCTTACAAGTCACTGATTACCCCACCCACTAGACTCCTTTACCCAGAAAAGGCATGGACACAAATGCATAAAATACAAGTTCTGTTAAAACTATGAGCCACATGTATGAAAACTGTCTAGGTCTAAAACTCACTTTGTTGCCCATAGCAACCAATCAGAACGCCCCTCTCATTTTTCCAGAGCATTATATGAAATGAAAGGGGCGCTCTGACTAGACAGTTTTCGTACATGAGGCCCTACATGTAGGTCTGCTCAACTACTCCTTCCCTATAACATGCTGCCCACAGATCAGATAGCACGTTCAATGTGACAGGTTCCCTTTAACTAGTTTCTGACCAGGCTGTTTATCCCACACAAGCAGGCTCGGACTGGGCTGCCGGGGGACCGGTGAATCCCCCGGTGGGCCCCCCCCGAGCTGCTGGGGGCCCCGGAGTCAGTGCCGTCGCTCCCTGGGGCCCGTCCGCGCATCCGGTCCCTGGACGCCCGGGACCTGCGTCCCGAGCGCCCAGAGACCGGCCCGGGAGTTGGGGACTAGTGTCCCTGACTCCCGGGGCTGCGCGGTGTCAGCGGAGCACAGCGCCACTAGCGCTGCACTCCGCTGATCTCCTGGGGGCTGAAGGGGGTTAGGCCTTCGCCTGTCCAGGGCCGGGCCCCTACTGTGACGTAAAGGGGGGGGGGGGGGGGGGGGGGGGCGCGGGTGACGTCACCCACCGCGCCGCCCTATGCGGGCCGGGCAGGACCCGGCGGGGAGCTCGGAGGGGCCCGGGGCCCTTTGGGACCAGGGGGCCAGGGGGGCGGGAAAAGGGGCCCGGAAAGGGGCCCGGGTACGGGGGCCCTGGTATTTTTTTTTTTTGGGGGTTTTTTTTAACTACTAAGGGGGCCCCCTGGCTAAAAAGGGGGGTCCTTTTTGGGGCCCTTTTTAAAAGGGGGCCCGGGCTACTATTGGGGGCCCGGACTACCCTTAGGGGGGGAAAGGGGGCCCTGGTTTATATTGGGGGCCCCTGATACTATGGGGGGCCCTGACTTTTTAGGGGGCCCTGGCTACCCTAATTTTGGGGGGCCCCTGGCTCAAAGGGGGGCCCCTTTTTGGGGACAAACCCTTTTTGGGGGGCCCCCTGAAACAAATTCAAGGGGGCCCTGGTTTACTAATGGGGGCCCTGACTATTAAGGGGGCCCTGGGGCCCAACTAATGGGGGCCGGGACAAATTCGGGGGCCCCCCTGGCTACAAATTGGGGGCCCCCCTGACTACAAATGGGGGGCCCTGACTATTAAAAAGGGGGGCCCTGGCTACTTTTTTGGGGGGGCCCCAAGGCCCCCTATATTGGGGGCCCCTTTTTGGGGGCCCTACTATTGGGGGGAACCCGGGACAATTTCCCCAAAGGGGGGTTTCCCTGGCAAATAAGGGGGGCCCCCTGGCTTTAAAGGGGGCCCCGGGCTTTAAAGGGGGCCCGGGATTACAAATGGGGGGCCCCGGGCTAGGGGGGGCCCGGGCTAAAAGGGGGCCCGGGCAAAATTAAGGGGGCCATGACTACTTGGGGGGGGCCCGGACTATTTAAAAGGGGGGCCCTAAATAAAAAGGGGGCCCCTATTCAAGGGGGCCCGGGCTCCCTAAATGGGGGCCCTGATATTTTTTGGGGGGCCCCGGGCTCCCTAAATGGGGGGCCCGGGCTCCCTAAAAAAATTTGGGGCCCCCTCCCGGGCCCTTCAAAAGGGGGGGCTCCCCCCAATTAGAAAGGGGGGCCCCCTCCTTTTGATTAAAAAAGGGGGCCCTGTTTATTTTTGGGGCCCCTTGGTTTTCCAAAAGGGGGCCCAAACTGTTTATTAAAAAGGGGGTTTTTGGCTCCCCAAAAAGGGGGCCCTAAATTTTATTAAAAGGGGGCCTGAATTATTCCAAAGGGGCCCCTTGTTCCTTAAACCTAAATGGGGGCCCCCCTTGGCTACCTTAATTTTGGGGGCCCCTTCCCCCCTTTTTTTAAGGGGGGGAATGGCTAAAAATGGGGGGAACTTTTTTTTAACTAAGGGGGGGGGGGGACAAAAACTAAGGGGGGGCCCCGGGGGTACTAAGGGGGCCTACAAAAAATTAAGGGGGGCCCTTTTTTCGGGACTTTTTAAAGGGGGCCCCGGGGGGCTCCCTTAATGGGGGTTGTTTATAGGGGGAGCCTTTTGGGTTATTTTAATGGGGGTTGATTTTAAGGGGGGCCCATGGGTTTTATTAATGGGGGGCCCGGGGGCCCCTTTTTTTTCTAAGGGGGGTTTGGTTATTAAGGGGCCCCCCTTTTGGGCTCTAATGGGGGTTTGGTTTCCTAAGGGGCGGTTTTTGGCTTTAGGGGGGGTTTCCGGGGCTCCCCTTTTTTTAATGGGGGTTGATTAACCTTAAAGGGGGCCCCCTAAATTTTACCTAAGGGGGGTGGATAAAAAAGGGGGGCCCGGATACCAAAAGGGGGTTTGATTAACCAAAAAGGGGCGGGTTCTGGGGTTTTTAAAAGGAGGGGCCCTGACTTTACCTTCAATTTTTTAAAGGGGGGAGGCCCCTGACTACCTAAAACCTGGGGTTTTTAAAGGGGGGGGGAACTACCTTACCCTTTTGGGGTTTTTAAGGGGGTTGTATTAAAACTAGCTGGGGTCTAAACCTCAAAAACTTAATAAAGGGGGCCCTGACTTCTGCCTCATTGGTTTTAAAGGGGAGGGCTTTAACCCTTACGGGGCCCCCCTTCTATGGGCCCCCTTTTATTCTTGTTTTTATCCCAAAAAGGGGCCCTTTTTTTTTGGCCTTTTTATTACCCCCTTTTGGGCCCCAAATGGGGTTCTAAGGGGGGGGGTTAATTCCCTTGTATCCTTACCTTAAGGGGGTTTTTTAACGGCCTTTTATCTACCTATAAAGGGGGGGATAACGGGCCGGGTTCCCTTACCTAAAGGTGGGGATTAACTTGGGTGTTTCCCTTTTTTGGGGTTTTTTTCCGGGTTTATTTTTCCGGGGGCCCCAAATCCAACCCCCTTAGGGGATTAAAAAAAGGGGCCCCCCAAAGGGGTTTTTTTGGGCTTTGAAAACCGGTTTCCCCCCCCTTTTTTGGGGAAAGGAGGTAAAGAGGTGGGAAGGGTTTTAAAGGGGATTGTTGGAAAAGTGGTTCAAAGGGGAAAATTTGGGGTTTGTAATTTCGGGGCCCCAGGGTAAATTTGGGGGTTTTGGGGAAAGTAATCATTTTTAACGGTTTTGGTGGTTAAAAAGAGGGGCGAAGGGGACTCAAGGGGGGGAAGGAAAAACCCCCAACTCTTTTCATTTTGGGGGCCCTCTGGTGGTCCCTATTTCCCAAGGGGTTTTTATTTCCCCTTCTTTCTGATCAGGGGGCTTATTCCCCGTTTGGGTTACCTGAGCTGGTGTCGGGCCTCTATGGGTCTTATTTGGGGTGTTGTGGGGTTAAAACCTGAGCTGGTGTCTGACCTCTATGTGGTCTTATATGGGGGTGTTGTAGGTTTATCCCTGGCTGGGGGCTGACCTCTATGTGGTCTCTTTTAGGGGGGGGTTTTTGGAGGTTTTACCTGAGCGGGTTTGTCTGCCCTCTATGTGGTCCTTTTGGGGGTGTTGTTTTAGGTTATACCTGAGCTGGTGTCGGGACCTCTTTGTGGTCCCATTGGCGGTGTTGTGGGTTTTTTCCTGGCGGGTGTTTTTTGACCTTATTTGGTCTCTTTTATGGGGTGTTGGGGTTTACCGAGCTGGTGTTTTGCCCTCTAGGTGGTCCTATTGGGTGGTTTTTTATATCGGCGCGGGTTTTGTGGCAGTTTTGCATGTGCCCTTGATTGAAAGGGAGGGAAAAACCTAAAACGTGATGGAGTTCTTCTTCTATTTTTCTTGTTTGGTGTTTTTTTTTTAGAAGGTGGTGAGGGGCGGCCCAAAAGGGAAAAAATTGGGGGGGGGGATTTTGTATGTGGGTGGGGGGGGAAAATATTGTTTGTGGGTGGGGGGGTTATGGATGGAGTACTTAGCCTGGGTCTTGTTTTTCCCAAGACTGGACGACTGTGAGAAGGACAGTATGGGACCCTTTTTTTTTGTACTACAAATACAGTTCTGTTTTTTTACATGTATTATGTGGTAAAATGGGCCCCCATTATTTTTCCGAAAAGGCCGGGTAATTTTTTTACGTACAGTGTGGGGGCCCCCGGGAGTTTAAATTTCCCCTGGGGGCCCCCAAAACCCCCCCCCCCCGGGACACTCCCACCAAAAGTATTTGCAAAAATGATATATCGGGAAAGGGGTAACAGGTCCTTTCTTTAGGATTTTGGAATGGAAAGTCCTGGCAGTGCTGAGAGATTTCGTGCGGGAAAAAAACCCAAAAACCAATATATATAATATTTTTATATATAATATATTTTATATTATATATTATATATATATATTTATATAAAAAAGGCGGTCCCCAAAATTACATCGTTCCCCGACTTACAAACGTCCCTAGTTACAAACGGGGGGATTTTTGGGGCGGGGTTTGCATTCAACAGGGAGCACCCCCAGGGAAAACCCAAGGGGGCCCAGCGGGCCACAGTGCACATGAGATCCGAACGTTAGGTAAAATCTTCTAAAAAAGGGCAGGAAGCAAAAAAAATGTAAAAACTGTTCCCCTGAACTTAAAAAATTTTTTTTTTTGCTGAATTTCCCTTTAATAAATATACCTGTTCCGACTTACATACAAATTTTAACCTTTAAAAACAAACCTACAAATCCCCATTTCCCCTTTGAAAACCCGGGGGACTGCCCCGTAATAATAAAAAAAAAGAAAAAAAAAAAAAAAAACTTTTCCTTTACCTGGGAAAATAATCTTTAAAATAAAAAAAATAAATAAAAAGAGTAACACAGTTACTATCCATGTGTCCTTAAAAGTCTGTTCTAATATAATACCATGTTATATGCTGTATGGTGAATGTCATAAATAAATAAAATACTCAGAGACAGGATCTTGTTTTTTTGGGGTCACATCATCTCCCAGAAAAAGTGAAATAAAAAGTGATCAAAAAGTCACATACACTTTAGATTGGAACCAATAAAAATTAGACCCCATCCCCGCCCAAAAAAGAGCCTCAACTGATTTATGGAGGAAAATTTTTAAAAAAAGTTATTGGTCTTAGAATATAGTGAATTTTTTAAAACAGGGAAAAAATGGCCCATGTAGTTTTAGTATCACTGGAATCCTTTAAAAAACCCCCAGATACGGGCCCCTTGTTATTTTTTTGCTTGATGAAAATCCTAAAAAGCAAAATCCCACTAAAAGAATTGCACAGTTGTGTTTTTTCCCAGTTCTATTCCACAAAGATTTTTTTTTGTCTTCCCAATATATTACGTGGTGCATTAAATTATATCATTAAAAATTACAACATATCCTGCAAACAACAAGCCCTATTATGGCTATGTTGGAAAAAAAAAAACAAAAAACGTTTTTGGCTTTGGAAGGGGGTTTAGGGAAAAAAAAACGAAAATGGAAATAGATGGGACACTAAGGGGTTGAGTGGACTTTGTCAATGTAAGTGAAAGTCACCATTCTGAGGTCAGGGACAGAGTGTTTTAGCATTTTGGGGAAAAATTTTAAGAAACCCCCGGGTTATTGGGGGGGTCTACAGCAACTCTACTACACATTCTTATAAAGGTCTGAGCTAGTTTTCTTCTGAGATAAATCTCCAAATCTATTGTTTCCCTCCGCACAGTCATAGAGTTAAATACAACTGCCTTTAGGGAGGATCACGTGGATTTTTACAGCTTCCAACTGTGGCAGCTGCAGGTTTCTCCATGGCTACCCTAAAGGGTTGGGTTTTACATCTGCATTTCCCTCACAAATTATCCTTTTGAGAAGGGAAAAAAAGGGATTTTCATTTCAGTTTCCGTGTTTTGGCTTTTTGGGGTTGTGGGGTTTGGGGGCCCACCCGTTTAAATTTGGGGTTTGGGGCCCCTAAAAAGGTTTGGGGAAAAGGGAGCTGTTTGGGGGGGGGTTCCACCCTAAAACTTGTGTTTGGGGGCCACCAGTGGGAAATTGTGTTTTGGGGCCCCCAGTGGATGTTTCCCGGGGTTTGGGGGGGCCCCCCCAAAGGTTTGGGAAGTAAAAGGGTTTTGGGTGGGCCCACCGTGAAGCCCTTTTGTTTGGGGCCCACCTTTTGTTTAATTGAGTGTTTGGGGCCACCAGTTTAAATTAGGTTTTTGGGGCCCCCCAAAAGGTTTGGGGAAAGGTTTTTAAATGTTTTGGGGGCCCCCAAATTTAAGGTTTGTTTTTTTTGGGGGTTTCCCCCCAATGAAAGGTTTAAGGGTGGGTTTTGGGGCCCCCCAATGAAATTGGGGTTTGGGGGGCCCCAAAACCCCGGGGAAGCTAAGGGGTTTCCCCTTCGGGGGGGCCCCCAGTGAAAGGGGGTAGTGGTTTGTGGGGCCCCCAGTAAGGGGCCCTAAATTTTGTTTGGGGGCCCAAACCCGTGAAAGGGGGCCCCTTTGTGTTTGGGGCCCAAACCCCCTTTTTTTGGGACCGGTTGTGTTTGGGGCCAAAAAAGTTGATTTGGGCCCTTTGTGGGTTTGGGGGTCTTTTCCAAAACCCGTGAAAACTTGTGTTTTGGAGGGTTTCCCCCCCAGGTTTGGGAAAAGGGGGCCCTAAGTGTTTTGGGGCCCCCCCCAGTGAAGCTTTTTTTTGTGGCCCCCCAAAAATTTGGGAAGTTTGTATTTTTTTGGGGCCCGCCCCAATGAAGCTAGTGTTTGGGCCCCACCAGTGAAGTTGATTCTTGGGGCCCACCCCACAGCTACTGTAAAGGGTTCAAAAACTTTCACATGACTCTTGCTTTTTTCCCTCTCTTCTCTATTTTCGCGTCAAAAAGCCCCCCCGATTTCCGGGGCCAAAAGGGGTCACCCGGGGGGTTTTTTATGCTCCCCTGTGGGTCAGTCTGAGACTGTGCAGCTCTGTCCTTGCCATGAAAAAAAGTTTGGGAAAACCCGAAAAGCCATTTAAGGGCTCTGGGGGTCAAATTTTGGGGGTTGTCATTTTTAAAGGGGTTTCTGTCCCCTAACACAGGTTTGGGCAATTTTCTGGATCCATACAAACTTGAAAACTGTAGTATTAAAAACGTCTCGGGAAAGGCCCGCATTTCCCTTTGTAATGTGAACCCCCAATTGGGCACATATTTTTAATGGTGTGAGTCATGGGGACGTTTTCTCTGTAGTGATACCACATGTCATAGAGGACATCGGGCGATACATTCAAGTGACATGATATTATGGACTCAAGGTTTATTTTTTGCATGTTAGCTCTTTTGTAAAACCTGACAAGTCCACAAAAAGCCTTTTAATGAGCACAACATAAAACGGAGCATAGAAAACCAAGTAATACAAGAAAAACAACCCATATTCCATCTAAGCCATTGTAACCGTTTTGGGGGGCTGAAATGTGTTTTCCCTTTTAAGCCAAGCAATACAAAACTGCATGAAATGATATTTTAAAAACTTTCACCTAGTAATTTGTTGTCCACGGGCCCGGGGGTTTTAGGGCACATTTGGGATACAGGGGAAAAATATATTAAACAATGCAGTAAGGGTTCATCCCCACGGCAAAGGACAGGTCTATCCGACCGGTATTTGTACTGTTTTAGTGCTGTCCCCACGGCCGCCGGGGGACGGCTTTTCTCCCCTTCCCATTGATATGTTCATATTCCACCCGAAAACCGGACGGAAGAATGAGCACGTTCAATGTTTTTCGGGCGGCCGGCAGTTTGAAAAACCACCGTGCGGTTCCTACTGCACGGGTTTTCCATAGTGGCCCGGTGTGTTAGTTTGCGGCTAGTTTTTCAGACAGTCTACAAAACCGCAAACCTCCTGAAAAACCACCTGAAAACCCATGCCGTGGAGACATGGCCTAAAGGTCATTGTCTGTATCCTCCCAGGGCACTAAAGTGGTTAATGTCTGTCCTCTTGGTGGTCTATGGCAGTAAAAATGTCTGATTCAGCATCCCTGATGATCATGAACAGTGTGAAAGGGTAAATGGTAACATACCTGCTAGTCTTGGGCAATAAAAAAGTTAAAGTGTGTATTCCTATTGGACGGTAAAAGGGTTAGTACCAATATCCCTGGTGGACGAGGGCAGTGAAGGAATAATTTCTAGTATCTCTGGTGGTGTAGGGTAGTGAAAAGTTCATGTACGGACCCCTGGTGGTCTAGGGCAGTGAATTGATTTCAGTATCAGTGTTGACTAGAAGTGAAGGTGTTAATTTAAGGATCCCTGGGGGTCTAAAGAAGTTCAGGGGTTAATATAATGATACCTTGTGGTCTAGGGTGGTTAAAAATGTAATTTTAGGATCCTTGGTGGATGGCAATCCAAGCATTAATGCTGCATACCTGGGTTACAGTGGGTTAGTCATTGCTTCATGCTCCAGTGTAGTCCGTCCTGTAACAGGAGGCGGAACCTGATAGTTCAGCTTCCTGTTTCTGGGACTGATCAGACATGAACGCTGGGTGGAAATATAGAGGACTGCAACTGTACAGTGTGATTGGGCAAAGTGATTCAGGAGAGCTTTTCCCGATCATTAAGAGGAAACCTCATGGAGTCTGCATGGGCGCAGGCTTTCTGTGTGTGGGGATAGCTGCTACACAGCATAGCGGCGTAATAAAGTTATAAGTTGCATTGCACTGCCCTTCATGGTGCAAGTACTTGTGATGCAAAATGTACATTCAGAGGAGAATCTAGTTACATCATTAGTACGGTTGAAAAAACACATATGTCCATCAAGTGCAACCAGGGGTGGGAAAGGATTTGGATGAAGGAGGGGAGAGGGAATTTTTAAGCTTAGTTTTCCCTACTGATGAAGACTTTGTAACCCGTAAGGCAAAAACCAATCTGCCCTAAAGGAAGATTTAATTCCTAATACCAGACTGGATCCTGATGATGTTTTATACAGCTACATAGGTATTAATATTATTTAGTAGTAAGTTTTCTAAGCCTTTCATGAAACCCTCACCTGTTTCTGCTGTGACCAGCTCCTCAGGCAGCTATTCCACAGATTCACAGCTCTCATTGTAAAAAAGACTTTTCTTCTCTGGTGATTGAATACCTTTTTCTCCAGATAAAGGGAATGTCCTCTTGTTTTTTTAGGGGGTTTTGCATGAAATAGCTTTTCCCCAGACTTTTTGTAGGGACCATTTACATGATTATATAAATGAATCATGTCTCCCCATAGCCGTCTTTTCTCAAGACTAAATAAGTTTAATTATTTTAACCTTTCTTTTTCACTAAAATGCTCATTCCCTTTATTAGTTTGGTTGCTCGTCTTTGCACCCTCTCTAGCTCCATTACATCCTTTCTATAAACTGGAGCCCAGAACTGAAAACTACTGAAATCTCATGTTGAAAAGAAAAAAACATTAAGTTGTCCTTATCTGCTGTGGTATTTATTGCCTATAGATTAGAAATGCCATTTAACTAAAGCACACTCACTGACCAAAAGGCCATTAAACACGTCTTAGCTTGATCACCACCGTACTCTTCTTCACATTTCTGCCAAGGCTTGTCTAGAAAACCTCAGGGTCAGAAATTCTACATTTCTCAGGTGAAGCAATTTCACTTTCTCTTCACTTGCCGGCATGAAATAGTAAATTCCTTAATGTCTAAGCCGGAGGCATGATGGAAGTGAGCTCCTTTCCCTTGAGATCTGTAGTGCTTCTATCCACAAGTCAAATACAGTTTTCATGAGATTTGTTGTTATAATAGTTTGTTCTGTGTATTCCTCTGGTGTTAAGTCGACAATATATGATAATTTAGCAGAGAACTCGTAGGAATCTTATTGGTGCCCATTTCTGCTTAGACTGATGCTCAGCATTTTGATAGGATCTTGATAAGGTGTGTGCAGTGAAAGTTACATCCCTATATTAGAACCCTTCTAGACACCTATTGAACACAGTGTATGGGTGTTTAGGATTCATATTGATGAACTTCTCTTCAGAACCGTGAGTCTATATTGTGTTGAATATTGGGGGTGATGTAGACAACCAGGCAGGGTCAGGTAGGCTATAGGGGGGTCATATAGGGAGCCAGCAGGGTCAGGTAGGCTATAGTGGGGTCAGGTAGGCTATAGGGGAGTCATATAGGTAGCCAGCAGGGTTAGGTAGGCTAAAGGGGGGACAGGTAGGTAGCCAGCTAGGTAGGTAGCTAGGTCTAGGGCCAGTCAGTAGCTATAGGGGGGTCATAGGTAGCCAGCAGGGTTCAGGTATGGTCTATAGTAGAGGGATCAGGTAGGCTATAGTGGGTAGTAGCTAATAATAGGTAGCCAGCAGGGTTAGGTAGGCTAAAGGGGGGACAGGTAGGTAGCCAGGCAGGGTCAGGTAGGCAAGCAGGCTACTTTAATGCGATCAGCTGCGCTCCCGGTCAGTTCCAGTGCTCGGCGTGATAATATATTGTCATCGCGACTCCCACGTCAGCACTGTGGGCCGGCGCCTAGTAGCAGATTAGCAGAGCGGAGCGCTGGGGGGCGCTTCACTCGGCTAACACCTTTGAGTGCCCGGGCGTTCAGCGGTAGGAAGCACCGGGCACCACAGCTCCGCGGCTGCCAGTGAACTGTTATGGTCGTTGCCGGCGGGCCCAGGAGCAGAACTACCGAGGTAGCAGATATGGGAGCAGCTGGCCTGGGCCCTCTAAGAGCTCGGGCCCCATGGCAGCTGCTATGTCTGCTATCACAGTAGTTACGCCCCTGCTGTTTGGCCATAATGACCATCGTTATGTTTGGAGGAAAAAGGGAGAAGCTTGGAAACCTAATGACACCATTCCAACTGTGAAACACGGAGGTGTCAGCATCATGCTGTGGGGTTGTTTTGCTGCAGGAGGGACTGGTGCACTTCACAAAATAGATGGCATCATGAGGAAAGAAGACTATGTGGCAATACTGAAGCAACATCTCAAGACTGATGGTTTTCAGTATATATTCACTGTCTATAGAGGTTTCATAGACTGCAGCAACCTCCATGTTATTTGACTGTTTTTTTAATCAATATGAACAGTGTCGGACTGGTTGTCTAAGGAGTTGACTTTGGGATCCACCGGTGCAAATGATTCTGGGGCCCAGCAGTGGAATTGATTCTGGTGGACCATCCTACAGCTGCAGTAAATGTCTTTTATACTCTTTCCCTTGCTTTTTGCCTCTGTGTCTCTGTCTTTCTCTGTCTCCCAAAGATATATATGCAGTTGAAAAGCAACATGTTCAGTGGCCCCGGGGGAGTTTCCCTCGTGATCCAGTCCACACATGAACAAAAGAAAATTTTTAAGAGGTATTCCAATCTTATATTGTTATTACATATCACTAGAATACATGGGCGCCCTCAGGGTAGTGCTGCCAGTACTCCTGCCAGGGGCTCAGATCAAAAAGGGGCCCACTGATGTGTTGCTATATAGCAACTGTAATAGGTGGGGTACCCAGATGCTTCAGCTGTATGGGGCTTTTAAGGGCTTGTCTCCATGGCACCGGTTATTTGTCGGTTTTTCAGACGGTTTGCAGTTTTACTGAAAAACGACAAGCAACGCTCCCCCATAGACTTCAATAGAAAATCCGTGCAGCAGTCCCCACTGCATGGATTTTCCGGCGGACGTTTTTTTACACAGCCGGCGGGCTGACAAACGTAGAACATGTTCATTCTTCCATCTAGTTTTCGGGCAGAACATGAACATGTGGGTGCGAAGGGGGAGGGCTTGAGTCTGCAAACCGCTGAGAAAACCCAAAAAAGACCGAATATCGGTCGGCATTTACGACCGGTATTTGGTCTTTACCGTGTAAACGCACCCTAAATTACTGATGGCTTTCTATAGCTATGTTGCTAGCATGAGATATAGCCCCACAATGTTGAGAAAGAAGACTCCCAAGGACTCTTAATCTGTTTTCCAGGAGAGTCTTGCTGTAGTTTATCTGCATATTACAATGCATTGTGGGAAAGGAGCTGAGAAGCTCAAGCGCCCTCTGTTGGATGTAACAAATCCTCAATTTGCTTTTGACCCACTGGGTCTTTGGAAAGCAAGAAGGGATATTTAGCCAAGCCAGCATCACCCATCTGTATACAGCCGTTTCGGGGTTTTGCCCCTCGTCAGTACAGAGCAGAGTGATGCTGGCTTGGCTGAGTGGGAGGCAATGAGTGGCTCAGAAAGGGAAGATCTCTCCTTAGGGAGAGCGCCTATATAGGTGTGTGGAGATTCGAAATTGCCTTTTTGCACTCCACGAAGCATCTGCATATCACAAGGCATTATGGGAAAGGAGTTCAGAAACTCAAGCGCCCTCTGTTGGATGTAACAAATCCTCAATTTGCTTTTGACCCACTGGGTCTTTGGAAAGCAAGAAGGGATATTTAGCCAAGCCAGTATCACCCATCTGTATACAGCCGTTTCAGGGTTTTGCCCCGTCAGTACAGAGCAGAGCGATGCTGGCTTGACTGAGTGGGAGGCAATGAGTGGCTCAGAAAGGGAAGATCTCTCCTTAGGGAGAGCACCTATATAGGTGTGTGGAGATTTGAAATTGCCTTTTTGCACAGCTCTGTAAGGCACATATGTCAAACTCAAAGCTTGATGTAGCCCATGAGAACTTAGACACAATTGTAGGATTCATCCAGCACTTGGCAGAAGCAGCAGTGCCAGCACTGGAAGTGGGCTTCACCTTGGGCTGAAGATCCATGGCACACCTCCACAATGCTCTGTTCAGCAACTCACAGATGGTGGCACAAAGTGACCCCTGACATCTGACACCTACCCATCTGAATACCTGATATCTAACAACTCCCTAGCCACCCACCAATGTAGGAAGCTGGGCGCTTAAGAGGTGGAAGGGGCTGGCTAATAAACTACCTTAATGGAACCTATCACACTGAACATGCTATCTGATGTGCAGGCAGCATGTTATAGAGCAGGAGGAGCCGAGTAGATTGATATACTGTTCTGTTGGAAAATATTCAGTAGAATATATATGTTATTCATTTAAATCCCTGCTTTTTCCGGGTTAAGGAGTCCAATAGGCGGAGCTATCAGTGACTGACAGTCTTCCCTATATCAGTGAGTTTATAGTGGCTGTCAGTCACTGATAACACCGCCTACTGGACTCCTTAACTCAGAATAAGCAGGGATTTAAAGGAATAACATAACAGTTTTCCTGAATTTTTCCCCACAAAACAATATATCCATCTACTCAGCCCTGCATCTACAGCAGAAATCTGAGGATCCTTGGATTTCTGCCATGGATTTTGACATTAGAGGTGATGGATTTCCCCACAGTTATGGACTACATTCAATAGTGATAAAATAATCTGTGTCCTGTCTAACCCATGAGACTTCTGATGTGGAGTCCGCATGAGTAAGTGACAGGTCGCTGTTTTTTTCCGTGCTGTGAATTTTTCCATTTCCGCAATCTGTGCCGTATATATATAAAAAAAAAAATTAACCTGAAATTTCTTGATGTTGTTCCCACGTGGATCGCACATTGGAAATTATGTTAAGTGGTGAGGACCTGGGGTGCGGATATCCATTAGGATATAATCAAGAATAATGCAGATTTCTAGTAGAACAAACCCAGATTTTGGTGTTTAATGCATGCGTGAAGTTCTGCTATGAGAATAAGGCCTTAAAGCGATGTCTTAACATATTTGCAAAACCCTCTACCCACTGAAAAGGTTTTGAAATAAGAAATTAACCTGCACTTGCCTCCTCTGCTGCCACCAATCTGGTGGTGCCAGAGCTCTGGTGTCCTCCGCTGGTCACTCAGCAGTGATGCCACTATTATTGCTCACATAACTGCTGCTAATCATTGGCCTCAGCAGTCACATGCCATACATGGAGCAGTGGCAGCAAGAGAGGGAGTAAGGCTATGTCTACACAGCATATGTTAAAATGCCGTCTAAACTCCGATGGCATTTTAACATTGCTGGCACAGATTTGCGCTAAAACCACAGTTGGTTTTCTGATTTGCCGTCGGCCCCTTACATTCAATGAATAAGGCTGAAAGCAAATCGGAGCGGAGTATCCAACATATTTTAAAGTCTGCTGGGTTTTAAAACCAATCGTATTAAAAATCTGTGTTGTATAGACTACACAGATTTTTTATTGCTACCTATGCGGCACTATGTACCATTGGATTTTCAGTGGATTCTGAATACTGAATCCACCAAAAATCCAACCAAAAACCTACACAGAGCCTAAAATCTCATACACTGGTCTGGTGTTTTATTCTGCTGCAGATTTTACCTGCAGTTAAAATCCACAACCAATTTATCCTTTGTGAACTTACCCTCTGAGTTAATGGGGTAGAGGGTATGCACCCTGCACTGTTCCCTGCACAACTGGCAGATGGGAGCATTGCAGTGCAGGAAAAGCTGTATCGGACGATTGTGCGGTGTCCTATAGTATCCAGACATCATTTATAGTTTTTCTTTTTTCTCAGTTGATTTACTAAAGTGAAAATCACTAATTCACTGCAAATCTCATAGTAACATAACAGATAAGGATGGAAAAAAGACCTAGGTCCACGAAGTCCAACCTATAGCCCTACAGTGTTGATCCAGACGAAGGCAAAACCCCCTAAGAGGTGGAAGCCAATTGTCTCATACAAGAGGAAAAATTCCTTCCCGACTCCAAACCTGCCAATCAGAATAATCCCTGGATCAATGTCCTATCTCCAGAATCTAGTTCCAATTTCCTGTTATATTATAGTTTTCAAGAAATACATCTAAGCCATACTTGAACTTGGTCAATGAATCCACCATCACAGCCTCTTGTGACAGCGAGTTCCATAGTCTTTCCGCTCTTACAGTAAAGAATCTCCATCTATGGTGATGGTGAAACCTTCTTTCCTCTAGACATAGATGATACCCCCTTGTTGTTGATACAAAAGGAGGGAGAACCTTGCCCGCAAGAGCTTACAGTCTCCAAAGGAGGAGGAAGGAAATAGAAGATGAGGGATGGATATTTTTGTATTATGGTTTCATGGCAGCAGGGTTACTGTAAATTGTAGGCTGGTGAAGCGATGGGCTTTTTAGGTCACTTTTGAGGCTAGTGAAAGTAGATTAGAGTTTGATGTGTTGGGGCAGTGAGTTCCAGAGTATGGAGAAAGCACGGGAGGAATCCTAGAGTCAGTTTTTTGAGGAGCTAACAAGAGGAGAACAAGAAGGTCCTGTGAGGAGCGGCGATGGCTTTAAGGTTGATATCTGGGGATTAGGCAGAGATGTATGGAGGGGAGAGGTTATGGAGAGCTTTGTAGGTCATGGTCAGTTACTTGAACTGAACAGAGTTGAGGATGGATTGGAGAGGATTAAGAGTGTTAGGATACCACAAAGAGGGCTGTTGCAGTAATCCAAGTGGGAGATGATGAGGGTAAGAGCAAGTATTTTTGCACAGTCATAGTCAGGAAAGGAGTGGATTCGGGAAATATTCTTCAGGTGAAGACGGCAGGAGGTGGTCAGGACTTGGTGTGTGGTTTGAAAGACAGAGCAGAATCAAGAGTTATCCCAAGGCAACGGACTTTTGGTACTGGGAAGAGTATGGAGCCATTAAAGGGGTTGTCTCACTACATCTTTTCATCTTACCTCAGTCCTATTTTCTTGGTTTCACTATGAATTCAGGGGAGTGTTTACTGGTTTCCACTAGGCTGCAGTAGAAGCCAGGTCTGTAGCTATAGCAAAAAGTGCTGGCAGCCTATCAGGAAAGAACAAACAGGTCGGTAGCTATAGCGACCTAAGGAGCTGATGCAGCCCATACAAGAGGGGATATCTAGGAATAGGGAGGACACTGTTAATGGACATATATTACAAAGTAACTTCTTTTTGCAAGATCTTTAACATAAAAAGCAATCCTTGTAGTGACACAACCCCTTTAACTGTGATAAATATCTTAAACCTGATGAACTGATTCTCCAATCTCCAGTGATATAATTCCTCCTCATAGCAGTGACTATCTACATCCTATTTGCAGGATGGGGCAGTAGGAACAGCATAGGTCTGGGGATGTATTACAGAAATGAACTGCTTAGTCATAAGGTGCCCTTCAGAAAAACAACTTGGTGCCATTCTCAGGCCGGGCACAAGGAAAAGATGAAGCACTGGAGTTCTATGTTTTGAAGCAGCTACTGTGTGCTGGGCCACATTTACCTCACGGATCCTTTTACTCTTTAGTTTTGTGAAGTCATAGCCGTCTCGTTGGCAGCAAGAATAGATTGAGTGTTCTTCCAACCAAATAAAAATGAGCTTGCCAGGATTTATTCTGTCATATTTTTTCAGTAAATTGCAAAACACGACATGTTGTTCTCGCACTCCCCACCTCCAGAGGAGACCTGTCAGGCTGGTGCTGAGCAGAACTTAATCCCACTTGAAATTGTTTATAATTTTAGACAAAACTGTCTTCATTTAACAGATACGAGATAGAATGTTACCTACTTCAAAGGTAGAACAAGAACTGAACCTTCAAGGTCATTCACATCTTCTAGAAGACCTGTCAGCAAACACTTGCATTCACCACAGATCAATTCTAGAGTGTTTTTACTTAGAAGTCTGCGTTGTGCCAAACCTCTGTTATTCCTCCTGGAAACGTGTGACTAAATTGACAACTGGGCATTCCCATTTCCCCTTTTCAAAAGGTGTGTCCCTAATAATTTTGGCACTGTCCAGTCAGTGCTGATGGTGTCGGGCTGCCTCACACCCTATTGAAAGTGGTATTTTTGAAAGTGCGCTTTTTGGAACAATGTGCTGCTGTGGTAAATGTGTGTTATGAGTGGACAAATGCCACCATTTTGAATAAGCAAAATGGAAACTGCTGAGCACCACATACTACTGATGTGAGAGGTGAACAACGGCTATGAAGGTGTGTGAGGGTGGACCGACATGCTACAGTGGAGCAGCTCACCGGTAAAATGAACCAGGGGGCGATCACACATGTTTAAAGCAACAGTGAATGCTCGTGTGAAGCAGATGGATGTTACTGCACCTCTGCTAATAAAGCTACATTGGCAGAAAAGGCTTCAATTTTCACAGCATTCAGAAGTTGACTTCCACTGATTGGCAAAGGGTTGCTTTCCCTTATGAGTCACGATTTCTGCTTCATCGAATGGATGGACATTGGAGTATCAGTTGAGAAACATCAGAGAACAAACACCCTGCAACCATTACTGGAAGAACACAAGTTGGAGGCGGCAGTGTTAGGGTGCGTTCCCACGGCAAAGACCAAATACTAGTCGGATTTTCCGACCGGTATTTTGTCTTTTTTGGCACGCAGGGGGGACGGCTTTTCTCCACAGTTTGCAGATTCAAGCCATCCTTCTTCACACCCATATGTTCATATTCTGCCCGAAAACCGGGCGGAAAAATGAACATGTTCTAAGTTTTTTGTTACATCGGCAGTGTCAAAAACCGTCCGGCGGAAAATCCGTGCAGTGGGGACTGCTGCACTGATGTTCTATTTAAGTCAGTGTAAAGGGTTGACAGTCGCTTTACAGATGTTTTTCAAATTCGAAAACAGTCTGTAAAATTGACTGAAAACCCTGCCGTCGGGACAGGCCCTTATGGTCTGGGGAATGTTTTTGTGACGTTCTCTGGGCCACTCATACATGTGGAAGTAACTCAACCAATTTAGGTGTGACTCCATCCTTACAGATCACATATACCCATACCTGCTGATTGTCTTCCCTGGGGCAGATCGAATCTTCCAGCAAAAGAATGTGACATATTATTTAGCTAGAAATGTCCAACTTTGGTTGTAAAAGCATGACCAGGGCTTCCAAGTCCTACCCTGGTCCCCAATACTCCAGATATGAACTCAATTGAGCATCTGTAGAACCACCCTGATGGTGCTGGCTTTATGGCCCCTCCAGCAGCTGTGGGATGCAGTCGGCTCCAGATAATTGTGACAACCTACCAGGACCTTACTGAATCCGCCCCAGCCCATCTAGCTGCTGTCTGTGCTACATACGGATATTAGCTGGTGGTCATAATAATGTGACTTTGTATATGCGCTGTGGCAAATAACCTTAGATTACTGAGTTTGATTTTGTATGTTACACTGAAAAAAGACAGCTTCCTGAAACATGGGTCTTGTGATAGATCTAGAGCCTGCGGTCTGATACCGGGATATGTGCAATATGACATTAAAAGGCCTCGAGGGGGCACTTTATTGAATGCAGCTCTCACACATGTCTGCAGCTCTGGGCACAGTTTATGGTTGTGTATGTGGTTGTAGATGAGGTTTGTGTATGTTTATGGCATCTGCTTGCAATTGAGTGCAATCATTGTGATTTAACCTTGTCAGAGCGGTGAGGGGCTGCATCTTCTCCATCCCCAGTTTCTCTGGGCTCTCACTCATGCCCCTTCCAGCCTTTCCTCCGCTTTTCCCTTCCCTCCCATGTCCCCCGCAGCAGTAATTTTATGCAGAAATACATATGCCTTTTCCCTGAACCCGGCCAACACCAGATTCTCACTGTCTATTAGTGTGTGGCCGGGTTCTCACGCGGTGGCAATTTTCCAATACAAATCTCATCCCAAATCTGCAGCAAGTTTGCAGCAGAATTCATAGTTGTTACATGTGGAATTTGCTGCAAATTTCAACTCTGGTTTAGTAATAGTGGTAAAATCCACCATGAAAATCTGAAACAAAAGAGCAAGCTGCAGACTGGAAAAACCACAGCATGCTCATATGACCATGCCGAAAATGCTGCAGAATGTAATGTGCAAGAGATTTGTTGCATCTCATCCGCTTCAATGGTACTGCCATCTAATGAGGATTAAGGTGTTGGAGGTTCTGATTGGAGCCTCAGTCGCAGAGAGTGAGCCCAATCCATTGCATGATAGGCAGTACCGGACTGGGGTGCTTACAGCCCACAGGTGGAGCTGATGTTAGAGGCGCACCAGTTGACCCGTTTCTGGGCCCACTAGTGGAGTTTATTTTAGAGGCCGACCCTACAGCTACTTTAATTGACTGTACTTGCCTCCTGTTCTCTGCCTCTTGCTTTTGAATATCTGTCTATGCTTTTTTTGCCTCTTCCAAGGATGTATATGCAGTTAAAAATCAACTCCAGGCCAACCATGCCCACCGGTGGTTTCCCCTGTAGGCCAGTCCAAACCTGCTAATGGGACAGTATTGACTACAATGGGATTGGTTGGGTTTCTGACATTCTGTCTGTTGTTTTAACACAGACCTGAACAATATTGCCTGATCTGTTGGCCGGACCATCCGACACTGCCCCCCTTCAGGAATGCCTCCAGACCACCCTCATACCAGGTGATACCGCCCACTTTGGAGGTCTGAGGTTACAAATGGCACGCCCTTTGTAAATGTGAACCTAGCCTTACCTGTGCAGGTGGAGTTGGTCTACCAATACATAGTTGTACAGGACCCAAAATCAGCATCACAGCTGCCATCTAGGTACTTTTGATTTAATAATTTAAAGGGATTGTCTAAATAATAAAAAAAAAGTATCAAGATGCAAGAAATCGAACGAAAACAAGTTTGTGATGTTGCCCTCACTGCTGTTCCACCATTTATGCTGGGGGTGGTGTCCGCTGCTTTTTTTTTTTACTTCTGGTGCCATGAAAATATAGAAATCTAGAAAACATGGAGGAGTGGCTGTCCCCCTCTTTAGTTTTCTTGCACTCCACCCACCTGCACAGGTTTTGAAATCAATGCAGAGTACATTGTAGCTGGAATCTTCTCTCCCTGAAGTATGGAGGTCTGAACAGGCACCAGGAGAGGTAACATATAGTGTAGGTTCCCACCTGTATTGAGGTCGTCTTGCCGATGGCAGGTGGGCTTATAAAGTTTTGATCAAAAATGTGAACTAAAAACCTCAAAATTTTCCATGTATTCAAAGTAGCAGAAATGCTTTTCCAAAAATGTCTATGTTCCTTTTGATATTTTTTTTTAGTGCTAGTGGTTTGCTGCTGATGTTGGATTGTGTTTGTATGAAAATAAAGCAGTCATGCACCGCTCACGCACCATTCACTTCCTGGGCGGCGGTGTCAGGGAAACAACATGTGACTACTGAGGCCTCTGATTGGCTGCAGTGTTCACATGACTTCTGGGGGGGGGTGGCAAGAAAATGTCAATGATTCACCTCCAATCTATAATAATCCTAATACTAGTCACATTCGTTCGTATGCATAAAATGTACTGTAACAAAAAGTGTCATCTTTGCTCTTAGCAAGTAATCAGACATCTCCTCATTCTCCACAACAATCTCTCCATATGACATAAAATACTTGGAGAAGAGTGAAGAAATCAGGCGATACCTTTTGAGGCTAACTGAGTATATTAGATGGTGAGCTTTCGAGAGTACTAGCTCCCTTCTTCAGACATGATGTTATACAAGAACTGAAAATACACAGACTTTTTATGCACAAAAGACATGGACCTTCAAAGGAACATAGAATCTTTAAAAATAACAAAGCAATATAAGCAGAGAAGTAATTTACAACAGGTCAAGAAATAAACCATCTGGAAACTTATGGGGCGTGAAAGGAGGGATCAGTAATTATTGCTCTTATCTATTTGGTATCAGTTGTGATTTGTGGCCCTCACAGTTATCAGGTCTTGCCTGATTTCTTCACTCTTCTAATACTTTCTATGGCTAACACGGTACAACATTATACTACTATAAAATACTTGTGTAACACTCAGTGAGGCCATGGACCCAATGTCTGAACCGTTTCCATAGGCTGGAGTCACTAGATAAATTAGAAACACTGCAAACAACTGAACATCTCGTTAGAAGATAGTTTCCACATGCCGAAGACGTTCTCCTGGGGCTCCCTGCTCCAGAGGTTGGTCCAGATGTCCTGCAGGAATACTTGGGCCTAGACAAGTCATCCCTGATACCAAATCATTCTTCAGTGATTCCACTTCTTTATTCAGTAACGGAAATTATTATATAGGACACGTTTCTGAGACACAAATGTTCAGGGACAAAGTTGGTGAAGGTTCTGGAGTACAGAGTGATTGTAGCTGCACCATTCCGACCATCAATACTTAAAGGGGTTTTCTCACTACAATGATTAGCTTTTACTATATAGGGAAAGGTAAATAAAGATTGTTACCAAGTACATTGCTTTGTTGATCTTGCTTTGGTCAGCTATTTATCTCAGTGGATAGAGAAGAGAGAGCAGGACCCAACTGGTGGTGGCTTATTTCTAAGAAAAACTAGGAGAGATATTCCCCTCTCCCTTCTAATCCATACTCACCTTTCACCCACCCAGCCAGTAAGTTTTACTCTGATCTGAAGAGGAGCAAATACCATGAAGCAGCTGTCTGTAGATGAACTTAAAAGGGTTGTCTCACTACATTGATTCATCTTACCTCAGTCCTGTTTTCTTGGTTTCACTTGGAAAGGGGTGTGCTTACTGGCTTCCACTAGGCTGCAGTAGAAGCTAGGTCTGTAGCTATAGCAACCAGTGCTCTCAGCCTATCATGAGAGACTGAACAGGTCTGTAGCTATAGTGACCTGAAGAACTGATGTATTCCATACTAGATAGGATATCTCAGAATAGGTAGGACACTGTCAATGGACACATATTGCAAAGTGACTTGTTTTTGCAAGATCTTTAACATAAAAAAACAATCCTTGTAGAGAGACAAACCCTTTAACTAGTTTGGTTTAAAGGGGTTGTCTCACTACAAGGATTGCTTTTTATGTTAAAGATCTTGCAACAAAAACTAGTCACTTTGCAATATGTGTCCATTAACAGAGTCCTACCTATTCTGAGACATCCCCTCTTGTATGGGCTGCATCAGCTCCTCAGGTCGCTATAGCTACAGACCTGTTCAATTTCTCCTGATAGTCTGCCCTCGCTGATTGCTATAGCTACAGACCTCGCTTCTACTGCAGCCTAGTAGAAGCCAGTAAACACGCCCCCAAATTCAAAATTAAACCAAGAAAACAGGACTGAGGTAAGATGAATCAATGTAATGAGACAACCCCTTTAAGTCCTTTTCACATTGCAAGGCTCTTCTGAATTACATGTGAATTGAGGATAACTACATCCAATAGATGGTGCTGTAGAGCTCTGCAGCTGTTTCCCATAAGCCTTTACTTTATGCAAAAAAGCCAGTGAGGTGCAAAAGGCGAATTAATCCTCACACCAACCCATTTTTTGGTGGCTCTCCCCAAGGAGATATATCCCCCCCTTCTATGAAAAACTAAAGGACCATGAGTTGAACTGTAATTTGATTGATCCTTCTGTCCACCGACGTCATCTGTCCAGGAAGAGTTGGGACACCCCATTTAAATTGGCAGGTTCGGCCAACCTTTCACTAATGTGTATGAGTTCCTTTATAACCTGACCAGCCCTGAAGCCTGACCATGCAGTAAGTTAGCCTTTGCTGGTTTCAGACGTCCACATTTTAACATCTGTATGACAGCTGCATGATTTATCACTCCGGCCACACTGTATACATTCCAGTTTTCATGCATCCTAGTGATAATCACACCTCAGTTTAGGGCAAAAATAATCCCTCTGACCCAGTGTCTCGTGTTTGTACATCTCAGTGAAAGCTGGCTTTGTGCGCAGCCACTTGACTTAGACAGTGTGCGCCGGAATGTGAACCTCGAGCGTGCATGGTGAATTCACACACGTGTTTTAGGACATTTGAGATCGTGCTGTGATTGGGCACAGGCTGGGAAGAGACCTGTGAATATATTTATTCTTCACATAGTGATGTACGACGCTCTGGAAAGCAGATGGCCAAGATTCCAGCATGAGAGCAAAGGTGCAACAAAGCCGGATCTGTCTGTGACTCTGGAGCAATTTTTTTAATTAATATAATTCTGTTTGAAGTGATTTGTGCTACTGCAAAATGCTTACAAAATAGAAATAATTGTGTTAAAGGGGTTATCTCACTACAAGGATTGCTGCTTTTTTATGTTAAAGATCTTGCAAAAAAACAAGTCACTTTGCAATATGTGTCCATTAGCAGTGTCCTACCTATTCTGAGATATCCCCTCTTGTACGGGCTGCATCAGCTCCTCAGGTCGCTATAGCTACAGACCTGTTCGATCTCTCCTGATAGGCTGCCACCACTGGTTGCTATAGCTACAGACCTGGCTTCTACTGCAGCCTAGTGGAAGCCAGTAGACACACCCCTGAATTCAAAGTGAAATCAAGAAAACAGGACTGAAGTAGGATGAATCAATGTAGTGAGACAACCCCTTTAAAGCCTATGGAAAGAAATTCATACACTGTCCTGTGGCCAAAGTAAGTGGGTCTTCCGGGGCCTTAAAGGGATTGTCTCACTACATTGATTCATCTCACCTCAGTCCTGTTTTCTTGATTTCACTTTGAATTCAGGGGTGTGTTTACTGGTTTCCACTAGGCTGCAGTAGAAGCCAGGTCTGTAGCATTAGCAACCAGTGGTGGCAGCCTATCAGGAGAGATCAAACAGGTCTGTAGCTATAGCGACCTGAGGAGCTGATGCAGCCCATACAAGAGGGGATATCTCAGAATAGGTAGGACACTGTTAATGGACACATATTGCAAAGTGACTTGTTTTTGCAAGATCTTTAATATAAAAAGCAATCCTTGTAGTGAGACAACCCCTTTAGCAATGATAACTTATCCTTCAAGGAAATCTGTCACCAATATATTTTTTTACTAATTAAAACAAGACACTGACACATATTCTTTTCCTCTTAGTCGTTTTTATTGTCTGACTGTAGATTTTTTTATTCTGTTTTCTGTATTATGGGGGATTATGGGGGCGGCCATCTTACATGAGCTGCTTTTAACAGTATTTAGAGGGATGCTTTACAGCAGCTTCATGGACATAGGGGCCTATGAACAGAAGCAGACCCATTGACTTCTATAGGAGAGTTTTCTAGACTCAGTGACCTGGGAAGAAGTCAGTGTGCAGGGACGGGGAGAGGGGGAGCTGTGACATCTCCTATTGAGAATGGTGGATCCTGTGTTATCTATACACATTGGTGTCTCATTTCAGAGACTGCTGAAAAAATTTCTTTACAGAACAAGAATTGAAAGACTATTATTAGTGGCCAAAGTGAACACTGTAGTTTTTTTTTTTAAGACAGTGATATAGAAAATTATGAAAAACATCACCAAAAATGCCTAAAAAATCCTTAAAGGGAATCTGTCGCTAATTTTTTTTGTTACTTATTAAATCAAGACCCTGATCCATATTCTTTGCTTCTTTACCGTTTTTATTTTCTGATTGTAGATTTCTCAGTTCAACCATCTATATATGATTGTGGGGAAAGGATTCTTGCCTTCACTGCTTTAACAGCAGTTAGAGAGATACTTTACAGCAGCTTCATGCACATAGGAGCCTGTGGACTGGATCAGACCCATTGACTTCTATAGGAGAGTTTTCTAGTCATGCTCTGTGACCTGGGAAGGAGTCAGTGTGCAGGGTGGCGGAGCTGTGATTATCTCCTATTATGACTGGTGGATCCTGTGTTATCTATACACATTGGTGCGACCTTTCAGTGTAACCCTGCTTGTGCTTTTAATGAGCAGACACTGAAAATCTTTTCTACAGAACAGGAAGTGTCAGACATTTATTAGGCCTAGTGGTCAAAGTGAAAATTGCAGGACTTAAGAATTATTAAAAAATATTGAAAGTGATATGGAAAATTTTTAAAAAAACATAACCAAAAACTGCTAGAAATTGTGTTTAACATAAAAACGTGAGTTAAACAAGAAGTAATTTTTTGATGACACATTCCCTTTCAAATAAAAACATGGTTTAAACAACAGGTCATTTGTTGACACATTCCCAATAAAATAGGCTTGTCATATCCGATTGCTGGGATGTCAACTTTGTAGCACCCCGACGATCAGCTGATTGAAGGAATCGCTACATGAAGGTGATCGCTGTAAGCAGATCATTGCTTGCTTGGAACAGCGCCATTGTTTTTGCAGTGGTTTTGTTTGGTACTGCAGCTTTCTGCAGTTCAGTCCTGTTTCAGTGAGTAGGACTGAACTACACTCACCGGCCACTTTATTAGGTACACCATGCTAGTAACGGGTTGGACCCCCTTTTGCCTTCAGAACTGCCTCAATTCTTCGTGGCATAGATTGCACAAGGTGTTGCAACGATGCTCAATTGGTACCAAGGGGCCCAAAGAGTGCCAAGAAAATATTCCCCACACCATGACACCACCACCACCAGCCTGAACCGTTGATACAAGGCAGGATGGATCCATGCTTTCATGTTGTTGACGCCAAATTCTGACCCTACCATCCGAAAGTCGCAGCAGAAATCGAGACTCATCAGACCAGGCAACGTTTTTTTCAACCTTCTACTGTCCAATTTCGATGAGCTTGGGCAAATTGGAGCCTCAGTTTCCTGTTCTTAGCTGAAAGGAGTGGCACCCGGTGTGGTCTTCTGCTGCTGTAGCCCATCTGCCTCAAAGTTCGCCGTACTGTGCGTTCAGAGATGCTCTTCTGCCTACCTTGGTTGTAACGGGTGGCTATTTGAGTCACTGTTGCCTTTCTATCAGCTCGAACCAGTCTGCCCATTCTCCTTTGACCTCTGGCATCAACAAGGCATTTCCGCCCACAGGACTGCCGCTCACTGGATGTTTTTTCTTTTTCGGACCATTCTCTGTAAACCCTAGAGATGGTTGTGCGTGAAAATCCCAGGAGATCAGCAGTTTCTGAAATACTCAGACCAGCCCTTCTGGCACCAACAACCATGCCACGTTCAAAGGCACTCAAATCACCTTTCTTCCCCATACTGATGCTCGGTTTGAACTGCAGGAGATTGTCTTGACCATGTCTACATGCCTAAATGCACTGAGTTGCCGCCATGTGATTGGCTGATTAGAAATTAAGTGTTAACGAGCAGTTGGACAGGTGTACCTAATAAAGTGGCCGGTGAGTGTATGTGCATTATCAAGAACAGCCGCAACACAACGTATGGAGCCGTGCCATGAATAAAGAGGCCGCAGCACCCGGCTGAACGCCACCGCCTCTTCATCCGGCTGATGTAAGGTGCCGCCAGGCTTTGATGATATTGATGGCCTATGTAAGCATGCTGCAAGTCCTTACTAAAACAGACATGACAGGAGATGTCGCAGGTGCTCTGTAAAGGTTTCTTTAGCTAGGGCTCTTATTACAGGTGAATGGCTGCACGAATGATGTTTAATAACTTATGATCACCTGTGTGGCCGTTCATTTCCATTAATGTGCAAAGATCTTTTTTCATTGCTACATAATAGAAGCAATCAGTCGTTGTCAGCTGTTTATATGGGGCAATGACTGGGAACTAACACGAATGGCTGATAGTCCACCTATGTAAAAAGGTCTCTACTACACATAAACACTATATACATTTTACAGCTTGCTGGACCCTCACCCCAGAGTCAAACATGTGGAGGTGGGCTGTCACAGGCAGCCAGTGCTTTATTTAATGTGTAAGGCTATGTTCACACGGGCACATATCGGCGCGCATTTTGTGTCTTATTTGCGCTATAATACGAGCGAGAGTGCGTTGAAATTATGGTAATCCAGAGTTCTCATAGAGAACTATGGATTACGCCTTCTCTCCCCGCGCGTACAATACGATCGTGGCTTACGCGCCACGAGTAGTGACAGTCTATGGGCCGGCGGGCTGATGGCCGCCCGCGTCGCTGGAGTACGCGCCGAGCAGTGTGACTCCCAGACACAATAAGGTATGTGAACATAGCCTTAGGCGCACTGTTCGCTAGACTCGACACTTTCTAATGTGCCTACCATGAAGGGGCGTTCTGGGGGCGTCGCACCTCACTTGTATTATTAGACACATATGTGAATGTGGTTCGGCAAAACTAGGCGCATTACTGCTCCGACAGGCCGACCTATCTCAATGTGATCTGTCTGAGCCTGAGGAGTCGAAGTGGAGCTGGATTTGCAGTTAGGGAAAAAAATGTCCAATATTTCTCAACGTCCACCAGTACAATAATAAAAAGTAATTTATGATAATTATAAAACTTTATAAAATTAAATTATTTAAATTTAATAAAAATTTTTATCATATAAAATTAATATAAAAATATAGAATATCCCCACAAATATAGAGATATCTCCTATAAAATGTATTTAAAATAAATGGAATCTAAAACTAGTTTCATAGTAAATAACCCACTGATGTTGTTGTTCAGATTTTTTTTAATTTTTACTACATTAAATTTGAAATGTATTTTTGTTGCTCTCCCCCTTTATTCTACATATGGCTAGAGCCAGCACAGCACAGGTATTGCTGGGATCCGTAGTCCACCAAGCAGGATCAGTCCCATAGTTTCTATTCACTGACATGCTATTCTAATGACTTTTCTTTTATTTCCAGCCTATCTATAGCCTTTATACATGTTTGGTTCATTACTAATGCGCCTAAGTTTCGTAATACGCCAAACACATAAGCGAGGCGCGATGGACTTTAGACACCATTTATAATCGCACAAAAACCACTTTCATACGTTCAGGCGCATTATACACTGAAACCGAGACGCGATAATTGACTTCGAAGCGCCTTCCTTCATACATGTCATCTCCTTTGATGGGTCCCAAGAAGCAACTCTACTGGTGGGACCCATGAATCATCTTCACTGGTGGGCCTCAAGGGCAGCCATTATATATTATAATATATATATATTACAAGAGGGAGTATAAAAAAAAAAAAAGCCTCTAACATTTTTTAATTAATTTATTTCATTAACAGTAAAATTAGTTGTGTAATTGAGTCCCTTTACCTTCATATGTAGGTGATATAAAGTTTTAGGGTCATTGGGGGCGGGCCTAAAAGTTGACATTTTGGCTGTAAATGTTTTATTTTGTGTATGTGTGTTTTTTAATGTTTTTTTTTTTTTTTACATATTCTGTCCCCTCCCATAATGTCGGGAAAAGACCTTTAGGTGTCATTTTTAAATAAGTCACAAGACCAACGGCTCCGGGAAGTAGAAAACAAGAAGTGGAGTCCTATCTCAATAAAAAATAAAAAAATTTTATTAATAAACTACAAAAACAAAGACAAAATAATAGCAAAAATCAAAAAAACATCACAGAAAGAGGAAAACCAATACAAAAAAGAGACAACAGCGACACAAAAGTATCAAAAATATCCAACCATATGATGTAAAGTGTCAGTGCTATATGCGTGAATAATAGCCAAAATTGTAAATACATCAAAGCCCCAATGACAATATATGTACTGATGCATATTGTAGTAAATCACAGAGTTGCTGGCTTAAAGTGCATAAAACATCAATAAAAATGTATGGAGATATTCATAAAAGTATCCACCTCATAAAGTACCCCAAAAAGAATTTAATGGGCCAATAGAAGATTCAAAAAATCCAATTTAAACAATGATGGATCATGGGAAATACATTATATTACCCATGTAAAAGGGTGAAGTGGGTATCGCTGTTGCTCCGCCCCAACGCGTTTCACCTGAAAGGCTTCTTCAGTGGACCCTTTTCCTTTATATGTAAGTGATATAAAGTTTTAGGGTCATTGGGGGCGGGGATAAAAGTTTAAGTTTTGGCTGTAAATGTTTTATTTTGTGTATGTGTGTTTTTAATGTTTTTTTTTTTTTACATATTGTGTGCCCACATAATGTCAGGAGAAGACCTTTAGGTGTCATTTTTAAATAAGTCACACGACCGACAGCTCCGCGAAGTGAGGCCTCTTACCTGTCTGTGTATACAGCGCTGAGTGGTATAATGCATATCAGTATGTGGGTAGTGTATGTGTTCTTTCTTTCTTGTTTGCTAAGACTCAGTATAAATATACAAAACATAATGTTGTAAGCAGCCAGAGAAATAATGACTCCTAGCAGGCTTGTTACATAAGATCCATTTTGGGTACTAATCCATAATTAATGGCTATGACACGGACTGTGTGGATCAGCTCATGTGTTTACTCAGGAAGGAACATTTGCAGTGTTGGAAATTTCCCTGTAGATTTCCACAAATCATGAATGTTAATTCTCCCTGAAACTCGCATCTTTAGTTCACAGCTTTTTAGCTTATTCTTTTACTACTTTGTTATTTTTCTGATCTAGACCACAACCTTTTGGAATATTGGTCTGGATATTGGATAATATTCAGAATTTATGCCGGACCAGCACAACAGGTGGGCCACTTGCTGCCGACCATATGGGTTCTGCCAGCCTGCAAAACCGGAAGACAAAGAGGTGTGGCTTGTGTAAACCACACCCCCTAATGAGCACTCCCAGGCGGTTTGGGGACTGATCCCTGGCAGTTTGGGGACGTTCGCAGGTGGTCCATGGACCTTAAAAATACAACAAGGCCATATTTACAGCCAGGGCTGTTTCTAAGCTAAATTGCACTCAGGGCGAGGTGAAGACATTTCGCCCCCCCCCCCCTCCCCATCCACATAACATAATGCGCCACAATGAAACACAGTGCATCACCATCAACCAAATCTAAAATATACAAACAGGCTTTACCACATTGTGCTACCTATAAAACTACTAAATAATAGTCATACAGTTACCAAATAGCACCGCTACACCAACCAGAATTCCCAAAGCTGCTAATACATGCCAAGTCCCTGCGAATGACCACATATCACCAGCACATGGTGACAGAATACTGCGACACCGTGACCACATAGTGACCGAATAATACTGTCACACCATGACCACATATCACCAGCACATGGTGACCGAATACTGCAACACCCTGACCACATAGTGACCGAATACTGCGGCACCGTGACCACATATCACCAGCACATAGTGACCGAATACTGCGACACCGTGACCACATAGTGACTGAATACTGAGACACCATGACCACATATAAATACTCACCAGCTACACAATAGTGACGAATAATACAAACTGACCATTACTGAGTATAAACCATTATACTACAACCAATATTACCAGCATACAGTGACCATACAATGGTGGATACCAGCTGTACACAGGCTCTGCAGACATATAAATGATTAGAGTAAAGTTACATCCAGGCGCTCACAGGAGACGTCTCTGAAGAGTTGTTCTCTTTCTCTTCTTCTTCTCAATCTGTCCCAGACGCCATGACATCTTTTCTCGGCCTTGACTCTTCACTGTAGAATATACAAAACAAACATCTTAGACACCTCACTTTATCGGCACTAAAGGCCCAGTAGCCAGGTGATGCCCCCCTGTAGCCAGTAGATGTCCCTGTAGTCAGTGATGCCCCTGTAGCCAGTAGATATCCCCCTTGTAGCCAGTAGATATCCCCCCTGTAGCCAGTAGATGCCCCCTTATAGCCAGTAGATGCCCCTCTGTAGCCAGTAGATGCCCTCCTATAGCCAGTACATGGCCCCTTATAGCCAGTAGATGCCCCCTGTAGCCAGTAGATGCCCCCTTTTTAGACAGTAGATACGCCTGTAGCCAGTAGATGCCCCCCTTGTAGCCAGTAGATGCCCCCCTGTAGCCAGTAGATACCCCTGTAGCCAGTAGATGTCCCCCTTATAGCCAGTAGATGCCCCTTGTGCCCTAGATTCCACCTGTAGCCACTAGACCCCCTGTAGCCCAGTAGATCCCCCACACCAAAGCCCTTATAGCCACTAGATGCCCCCTTATAGCCACTAGATGCCCCCCTGTAGCCATTAGATGCCCCTGTAGCCAGTAGATGCCCCCTGTAGCCAGTAGACACCCCTCTTGTAGCCAGTAGATGCCCCCTGTAGCCAGTAGATGCCCACTTTAGCCAGTAGATGCCCCCTGTAGCCAGTAGATGCCCCCTGTAGCCAGTAGATGCCCCCTGTAGCCAGTAGATGCCCCTGTAGCCAGTTATGCCCCCTTATAGCCAGTAGATGCCCCCTGTAGCCAGTAGATGCCCCCCTGTAGCCAGTAGATGCCCTTATAGCCACTAGATGCCCCCTTATAGTCACTAGATGCCCCCTGTAGCCACTAGATGCCCCTTTAGCCAGTAGATGCCCCCTGTAGCCAGTAGATATCCCCCTTGTAGCCAGTAGATGCACCCCTGATAGTTAGCCAGTAGATGCCCCCTTATAGCCAGTAGATGCCCCATTGTAGCCACTAGATGTCCCCCTGTAGCCACTAGATGCCCCTCTGTAGCCAGTAGATGCCCCCTTGTAGCCAGTAGATGCCCCCCTTATAGCCAGTAGATGCCCCCTTGTAGCCAGTAGATGCCCCCTTTAGCCACTAGATGCCCCTGTAGCCAGTAGATGCCCCCCTGTAGCCAGTAGATACCCCTTTAGCCAGTAGATGCCCCCTTATAGCCAGTAGATGCCCCATTGTAGCCACTAGATGTCCCCCTGTAGCCACTAGATGCCCCCTGTAGCCACTAGATGCCCCCCCTGTAGCCAGTGATGCCCCTTATAGCCACTAGATGCCCCTTATAGCCACTAGATGCCCCCCTCTAGCCACTAGCTGCCCCTTTAGCCAGTAGGTGCTCCAGTAGCCCGTAGATGCCCCCTGTAGCCAGTAGTTTCCCCTTGTAGCCAGTAGATGCCCCCTGTAGCCAGAAGATGCCACCTTGAGTCCCCCTTTTAGCCAGTAGATGCACCCCGTAGCCAGTAGATGCCCCCCTTGTTGCCAGTAATGCCCCTGTAGCCAGTAGATGCCCCCTGTAGCCAGTAGATCCCCCCTGTAGCCAGTGATGCCCCTTATAGCCATAATGCCCCCTTATAGTCACTAGATGCCCCCTGTAGCCACTAGATTTCCCTTTCCAGTTATGCCCCTGTAGCCAGTAGATATCCCCCTTGTAGCCAGTAGATGCACCCCTGAAGCCAGTACATGCCCCCTGAAGCCAGTACATGCGCCCTGTAGCCAGTACATGCGCCCTGTAGCCAGTAGATGCCCCCCTAGGTAAGCCCCTGTACAGTTACCCCCCTTTTAGCCAGTAGATGCCCCCCTGTAGCCAGTAGATACCCCCTGTAGCCAGTAGATGCCCTTGTAGCCATAATGCCCCTGTAGCCAGTTTAGGCCCCCTGTAGCCAGTGATTGCCCCTGTAGCTAATTATAAAATAAAAAAAATTACTCACCACGGTCCCCGTGTCCAGCTCCGGGAGTTGCTGAGCAGTGTAAGCGGCGTGACGTCACCACGCCGCTTACGCTGTTCCGCAGCTCCCAGGGATCTTCTCGGCCGGCAGAGCTGCCAGCCGAGGAGATCGAGCGTCGCAGGGGAAACGGTGAAAGCCGTGCGCCTCCTGCGACGCTGATACAGGGGAGCAACAGGACGGACGTCCTCCTGTCCTTCCTGCCAGACTGCACAGCGAGTGCGTGCAGCTGCTGAGTGGCTCTGCGCGGCTGTTATAAAACGGCCGCGCAGAGCCAGGGGCTAATCTCCGGGTGGGCGAGCCCTGCGGCGCCCCCCTCGGGTGAGCGGAGCGTCGGTGCCCCGGGCGATTGCCCGCCTCGCCCGCCCCTAGGAACGGCCCTGCTTACAGCTCAATTTCTGGACCAAAGACTGAAACCAGTAAGAGGCAACACAGGCCCCTGAGCTACTTGGGAAAGATAAACAGGTGCAGGTAATTGCTGAGCAGTAGCTCACATACCCTTCCACTAGGGGACAATTAGATGATAAAAAACTGCACATTGAATTGATACCTGTTCACGCCAGTATGCAGAAAAGCCACAGTAAAATACAGGCCACAAAGTAGGCTATGTAAATTTTGGCCCCCTCCTGCCAAGCTGTGCAGATCTGATCTTTGCTGAACCCTTAATCGGAAGAGCACAAATTACTTTTGAATATTAATATCCTGCCAAGTTGTACAGGTCTGATCTGTTCCCTCAATCAGAAGAGCACAAAGTACTTCACATGTTATACTTCAGCGGACCTGAGAACCACATAACATATATGTCATAAATTATAATGATTACCGTGAACATTTATCTATCTATCCAGTTATCTATAAAGAGTGATATTGTCTAATGGAAGAAGTCTGCTTAAGATTCCTATCTCCTTAAAAACTAAGCCAATATTAGCATTAACAAGCTCAAGACCAGACTATCTTCCCCCATTTATCACCAGGCACACGTGTTTTGCATGTTTTTAGTACATGTAGGTTTGAAAGCTTGGTTATAATTATTTTTCGTTTTTAACATTATACTTGTATTATGTTTTTTTATATAACATTAGGGAAAAATTAAAAACAGAAGAAGAAAAACAGTGGCTCTAAAATAAGGCTTCCTTCCCATTATGGTCATTTTTATGTAGATGATGTATAGTTTTGGTTTGTATGTAGTGGGGCTAAATATTGTGGTGTTGTCTTTCAGTGTTATTTAGTTAGTTTATTTTACATGTTGTTGTCC
Organism: Phyllomedusa bahiana; assembly: GCA_025379985.1. Classification (NCBI taxonomy): domain Eukaryota; kingdom Metazoa; phylum Chordata; class Amphibia; order Anura; family Hylidae; genus Phyllomedusa; species Phyllomedusa bahiana. The sequence goes on from JAODAL010003023.1 coordinate 133,060, forward strand.
CCCAATAATGAAACCCTGAAGAAGTAGGGGGACAGGACTGTGAGAGGGGCGGACCTTGAACAGTTAGTAATTATTGGATATATGTAATTGGGTGGTTTTATACTGGGGCAATTCCCCTTTTAGAGGAAGAGGAGTGTCTAAGTGAAGGTTGTCTTACAATTGGAGGGTGGAGTTTTGAAGATAGCTTGCTGCTTTAGGCCATGTTCACACAGCCTATATAATTACAGTAATCCACAGTTCTCATAGAGAACTATGGATTACGGCTCCTCTCCTCGCTTGCCATATTGTGCGAGCGGGGAGATAAGTGACATGCCGTGGATAATGCATGTCTATGGGGCCGGTCCCCCCCGCCCCGCCCCGTACACACGCCGTAATTGCGGGACGGATTTCGCCGTGTAAACATAGCCTTATTGTCTTGTCCTCTCTCCCACCAGACTGGAATAGAAGAAACTTCCCGCCTGCCCATACCTTGATTTTATTGTATACCGTATATACTCGAGTATAAGCCGACCCGAATATAAGCCGAGGCACCTACTTTTGCCACAAAAAACTGGGAAAACTTATTGACTCGAGTATAAGCCTAGGGTGGAAAATGCAGCGGCTACTGGTAAATTTCAAAAATAAAAATGGATAAAATTACAGAGGCAGGTATAGGCAGTTTAATGTCCCCCATAGGCAGGAATATGTCCCCTCATAGGCAGTTAAAGGCAGGTATATGTCCCTCATAGGCAGATCTCTGTCCACTCATTGGCAGGTATAGGCAGGTATATGTCCCCTCATAGGCAGGTTTAGGCAGGTATATGTCCCCTCATAGGCAGGTATAGGCAGGTATATGCCCCCCATAGGCAGGTATATGTCCCCTCATATGCAGGTATAGGCAGGTATATGTCCCCTCATAGGCAGGTATAGGCAGGTATATGTCTCCTCATAGGCAGGTATAGGCAGGTATATGTCCCCTCATAGGCAGGTATAGGCAGTTTATATGCAGGTACAGGAAGAGTTTGTTAAAAAATAAAAAATACAAATACTCACCTCTCTTCCCTTTTACCTCTCTGCTCCGATGCGACCTATCTTCTTCCCGGCACAGGCGGCGTGATGACATAGCACACTGCCTGTGCCGCAAACTCCGGAGGGGGCCATAAGCAGACTTTTTGAGTCCTATTGCACTTGCTCTCTGCTCCGCAATAGTGGCTTCAGCTCCCAGAGGAGTTGCATATAGCTGAAGTGGTCCCTGCCGACACATGGGCCATGGCAGCGCCCGGATGCCGGCGGGTATCTCAAGGGTCACCTGTATGCGCTCCCAGCAGAAGAGCATTACACCACAAAGACAAGAAAAAGGGTGTGGATATGTATCTGTCTGAAAGGTGAGTGTTCTAGATGTTGTGTAATATTGATCCTATAATATCCTATAATAAATTCAGAATCAGATTTGCATAATCCGACCCCCGAAGAATTAAAATAAAATAATAAAAAAAATTTCAACTGCTTCATACAGCGACAATAGAGCAGCTACTCCTAATTCTTCTCCAGCTGGTGAGTGAATAACATGGCAGACTAGTAAGAGGGCATCTGCCCAAGGGCTACTATTCTTTTGGGTAATACTTGAAATCCACATAAACTGGTCAATGATCATTATTCAAATGGAAGCAGTTTGCATTGGGACAAAGCTCAGGGCTGAGATTTTCCATGGTTTAGTTATGAAGATCTAAGCCGAGTATTTAGCTGATTTTTTTGTTTGGGGCAAAAATCATATCTGCTTCTATTTAGATGCATAAGCCGGTCTTACCTGGCAGTCAGTAACATTAGAATATATCCTGAAACGTATTTCATTTCCTGGAGGAATTTGACTTCCTCAATGAATAAATATAATTTTTTATTACTTTACCCTTCTCAAGGGTCAGTGAAAAATGCTATATTTCATTGTATAATAACAGAGGGCGCAGTTGTTATGTATAACGCTAGGTACATTTAATGTCCGGTACCAGTGATGTGTCAACTAGGGCCACTTTGTGACTCATGGCCATGGATTTTTTGCTGACCCTTTGTCATGGTTGCAGTAGTTTACGGGTTGCAATGTGACCACATTCATTATAAGTTGAGATGTAGCATTGTGACATTGCCACCTTATGTCATGCCGCCACAAGTTTTAGGTTGCCCTAGCTTTCTCCTGTATGGACTTTGCTCGGTCCATCATTTGAAAGTACAGTCCTACTGACCTCATTTGGAATATTTAAATGGTTTTAATCACAGTTTAATTCTTTATATGTGAATGGCATTTTTTAAATATGCTGCATTTTCCAACTGACCCATATTGGTACCATGTTTAGCCCAAAACATAACAAGGCCATACTTACAGCTCAATGGCTGGACTATAGACTGAACAAAGTAGAAGGCAACACAAGCCCCTGTGCTACTTGGGACAGAAATTAATAGATTAAATTAAAAATGACATTTTCCATTTGTGTGTTTAGTGGACTCTGGATTCAGAGATGAAGCTCAGCCTGGGCCATGGGAGCTAACAGCAGGTTGGGTTTTCAAGGACGCCCATGGTGGCATTGTAAGCCATAAGAGGGGCATCTGTAGATGTCATCTGTGTCAGGTTTTCTATTGAGGCATCTGTCTTATGTTCTCCATGAAAGCATCTGTGGTAGGTTCTCAAAATCTAAATTCCAGATTATCCTATCAGTATGTTTTGGAGTGTGGGAAAAACTGGAGGAAGCCCAGACAAACATGTGGAGAAGATACAAACTCCTTGCAGATGCTATCTCTGGTGGGACTTGAACCCAGGACCCCAACGCTACAAACCCAGCCACCATACTGCCCATAGTGTGACACATCTATAGGGAACAACAGTACAGATGTTCTCTCTTTTAGACTATATTTATTCTGTTTTCTATCGTGCCCAGAAGGCGCTCACTACTTTTGCACTGTTATTCCCTATGGATGCATGGCGGGTTCCTTCAGGATACCTTTTTCATGCATTCCGAATAAAACCCACAACGGAGGTCCTGAACGGGATTATAACGCAATATGAACCCAGCCTAACAAGAATTTTTATACAGCTATGTAAATATTAGTAGTGTTGCATTTCACACTATCCCCCCTTCCTGCTAAACCTGAGAAATTGAAATAGGCGAGTTAGATGCAGTAGATTATTATTTTTGGTGAATTTGCTTCATAAATATTTAAAAACATTAGGCAACATTTTGCACCAGAAATGCACCAAAATTTTACACATTTTACTACAAGATACAGAAGCCTCAGATAGTCACTTCTCTTGTTTGCTAGCAATGGATTTGCAGGTTAAGAGAAGGACATTTAGGGCGACATGTATGAACGGGGGCTGCACAAGAAGTCTTGCATCTTTTTAGCCAAAAAAATAGCGCTCGCCATTTGCTCTATTTTTAACCAGGCGCACTCCAATATTGGGCACATTACAGAGCGCCTGCGGCACTTTGTAATGCGCCTGAGATCGGGGGCGTGCGGGAGACGGGGCGAACTATAACCGTACAAAGCTACACATTTATAGCTTTAGTAGGGCAAATCCAGGCACATTACTGCTGGAACAGGTAGAGCACTTTAAAAGTCGTTTACCTGAGCCAGAAGTGTTGCTTTGTAGCTAGAAAGCGCTATATCTATGACCCGCAGTAGAACAGGTTCATAGATTCTGGCGCATTCTACACTACTAATGCACGCAAAATAAATTGCACCAGGGCTCCAAACCTCATACTTGTCACCCTTAGACTTTTTTAGAAATCAGCTAACTTATTATTAAACTGTCCTGCTCATAAAGTGAAGAAAGCTAAAGGGGTTTTCCAAGACTTTTAAAACCCTCCCTACCACCTCCCACTGTACTAAAATAGTAAAGTAACCCATACCTACACCTCCCATCACCACCGTTCCTCCCCGTCTCTCACCCATGACATCATGTTCATGAATCACCTGATGCTGCAGCCAATCACTGACCTCTGTGGTCACATGATGTACTTGCGGTCATGTGACTGCTGAGGCCGGAGATTGGTTGCAGCATCAGGTGATCCATGAACGTGATGTCATCAGTGGGAGACCAGGAGGGAATACTGGAACCTGGGCAGTGCTGAAACGGGGGTGATGGGAGGGGTAAGTATGGGGTACTCTTCTACTTTAGCCCAGTGGGAGGTGGTAGGGAGTTTTTAAAAAGTCTTGGAAAACCCCTTTAAAGGGGTTTTGCCACGAAGTAAAATTGACGTGGGAAGCTTGCAAATGAAATAATAAACATTTTCACCATTCATTATTATTAAAAATTCTGCTCCGTTTTTGTTTTAGCTGCTCCCTTAGTGATTAATTGTTTACAGCTCATCTCCAGGGGATACGACCAGGGCTGTGAGCTCCTCAATCCTGGTCAGACATGCTCAGACATCACCTCTCCTCTCAGGCAGCTACTGAGTGTTCAAACCCCAGGTGGTGTCACACTACGCCCCTCCTCTGGACTACTTAGTAAATAGTCAACCAGTGCAAACAAATAAAAAAGAAACTCAATGAGGTCCGTGCATTGATAAAGAGAAAAAAAATCCACAGGTTTGGTTCCTGCAGGGTTTTGAACCTAGGACCCTTGTGCCTAGAGGCAAAAACTTTAACTCTCAGCTGCTCACATTGCTTTACATAAGCAGACCTTTCTTTGACTACAGAGAGAAAAGGCCTGGTGATGTCATCCTGCTGGGTCACATGATATGTAATTCAAACAAATCACACACGCCCCCTTCTGAGCACACAGAGCTGGATGTAGGAGGTATGAAATGAGATTGTGGCAAAACCCCTTTAACATAGTTAGTAGATAATTGCTATCTATACATCTGTATGTTCTATAAATGGGACTATACTGTAACGTCTCTTAACTGTGCCCATTTGTAAATGTGAGGGCATGGAGTCTGCTTCCAAACCTACATTCCAGTGTTTTTCCACGTTGCTTCGATGCCTTCTGTTTACCACAAGGCATCAATATGGCCCGGCCTGGAGATACGTTTTGTTCTAAAAAAAAAAAAAATAACCTGTTCCTCACGTCTGGATTTATTTTCGGTCACACAGAAGACAGATCGTGTTTTCTACAAATGTACAAATGAGGATGGAGAGTCTCCACAAGTAAACAGATATTTCCTGTAAGCCAGAGATGTAGAGGAGGCGTCTGCTCGCTCTTAAGGCTCTCTGTGTGATGGAGAATGAGAAATAAAAAAAGCTTGTTTGGGGGATTAATGACTTGGACGACAACACGTATAAAAATAGAATATCTCAAATGAGGGGAGGCGAAACCACAGCTTAATTCAGCTCTGGCTGTGTTCTGTGCATAGACCAGGAGAGAAGCAGGAGGTCCAACACCAAAACACCTCCAGGGATGGAAAAATATATCTGATCCTAACCAGGGGCGTAGCTATAGGGGGTGCAGAGGTAGCAGTCGCTACCGGGCCCTGCAGCTTGATGGGGCCCAATAGCCCTCCTGCCACATAAGGAGATACCAGCATTGTGGCACATGGTAGCTGGGGGGCCCAATTCAGTTTTTGCACTAGGGCCCTAGAGCTTCACGTTACGCCTCTGATCCTAACTTAGGCTCCTCTCCCACCATACCCCATTAGTGGTATCCATAAGAATGCCATAAAAAATGTATGGATATTACAATGAGGCAGTAACAGATAATGCTTTGTAGAGCTCTACGGGCCCTGCTCCATCAGGATACATTTTTCATAGTATCCGGACAGATACCATAAACGGGGAGCAGAAACGAGATGTGAATGAGACTTTACAGTGAGTGATCTCCAGTGCTAAGAGTGCACACATCATACTGATTTTGTCTTAAATTTGCATTATCTGTGGGAGGAGGCTATCTTTCATACATTAGTATAATTTCACTAAAATGTTATATTTTAGATAACTACAAATAAATTATTGTGGTTACAGAGTTGAAGAGTGAAACCTTCTTCACATTGTGCAATTTCCGCCCGGAATCTGTGTGCACTCCGCTGGGAACCCGCATCCCATCATACATCAGTGGGAACCCATATTCTAGTGCATGTGGCATGGATATTTCCGCTTAAAGAAACAGCACTTAAAAACAAATTAGTGCTGCTGTTTCCACATCATTTCTACTGAAAACCATGTTGGGGAGTCAGGGATTTGGATTAGATCTATTAAATGGGGCTCATTGGTGTCAGAAACCATAGCAAAGTCTAAGGCCTTGTTCACCTGGTTGGATTTTATGTGGATTTAGGTGCTGCACTAGAATACACATTCATTCGCTAGGAGTTAGCTTCTCATTGTATCTTAAAAAAGATTTGCCACAAAGGCATTTGATGCCTGGTTTGTCCTGCTTCAGCTTTAAGTGTGTTTAAAAGGGGGCATGTATGATTTGTTTGAACTGCGTATCATATGACCCAGCAGGCTTGACATCACCATGCCTTTCCCCACAGTGTGCATACTCTAGTCAAACAAAGATCTGTTTATGTAAAGAGCTGTGAATAGCTACAATATAGCTGAGTGGTTATCACTTCTGCCCTTCAGCATAAGGGTCTTAGGTACAAATCCCTGCAGGATCCAAATATGTGGAGTTTTATTTTTTTTTTATCTCAATGCATATACCTTTTATTGAGGTTTCTTTTTATTTATTTGCACTGTTTGACTAATTACTAAGGAGCACAGAGAACAGGAGTAGAGTGACAGCATCTGAGAGCAGTGAGTGTGTGTTATTACTAAGCAGGGAAAAGACTGACAGTAGCTGCCTGAGAGGAAAAGTGATGTCTGAGCATTTGTGGCCAGGACTGAGGAGCTCTCGTCACTAGTCGTGTCCCCTGGAGACGAGCTGTAAACAATGGATCACTAAGCGAGCAGCTAAAACAAAAATGCTCCAGATATATTAATAATGGTGAAAATGTTTATTATTTAATTTACAAGCTTCCCACAGCAATTTTACTTTGTGGTAAAACCCCTTTAATGGGCTATGGCATGGATTTTTAACTCACCTATTTTTGAATTCACCTATTCAAAAAAGTCTTCACACCTGTTGGGTGTCAGAAACCACATCTGATAGACATCACAAAAATAAGCCCTAATGAATGGGTCTAAGCTGCAGCCAAATCCACCCCATATAAAGTAAAAATCTCTGGCAGAAATCCAAGGCTATCAGCTCAGATTCCTGCTGCAAATCTACAACAGATTTATCCGAGGGAAAAATCTTTTGTATCAACAGGTTCTCACACAATTATACATAAGGAAGTCTTATACCCACAATAATCATAATGATTAATTATATTAAAAGGGTTATCTCACCATGCTGTTTTACAGAGCCACAGGCTCGCACTTCCTCACTCTACTTGGTCAGTCTGCGGGTGGTTCTGTAGCAGTGATTAGCATGTACATTCCGCATTCCCAGCTCTTTACACAGCTCTAATTAGAATGGCATAACTGTAGGAGATCTTATCTATAGTGCAGAAGACTAATCAGCTCAAAGTAAGCAATCAAAAATAATTAATCTCCTTTGTTTGTTAGATGTAACACACTCTAGTCTTAATATGTTTTCTGCCTTGGTGATTCCACTCCCTGCCCTCTTTCTTATCATGAAGGGAGAGCAGGATGGTAACCATAGAAACCTGTGTGCACTCAGAGCTGAAAAAATGTCTCTTATCTCCTGACCAAGCTAATATCAAAAGACTAATGTATTTGAGAAAAAGTCTTAATTAAACATTCCCTACATGTTTTAAGCTAATCTTTGTAGTGAGACAGCCCCTTTAAAGTGATCTTCTTTAGGAAGACATTGATAGGATATCACTTGGATATGCCACTAGTGTCCAATTGACAGTGGACCAACCACTGTGACCCCTCTGGTCACTAGAATGAAGTGTCAGCATTGCTATGGGAGCGCTCTGCTACTGGCCCAATGGATGACTATTGACTATAATGGGATGACCATGCAGTCGCCATAGAAAATAGAGTTAAGGTTATGGAGGTGTCGGCTTTCCTAACGTCATTGCTGCTTCATTCTAGAGATATGAAGAGTTCACAGAAGTCAGATCATAGGCGTAACTATGGCCATAGCAGCCGCTATGGGTCCTAGAGGTTGAGGGAGCCCACTCAGGTGCAAGAACATTATACTTTTTTGCAGGGAATAACAAGTTTGCGACTTTCTGCTACCTAGCTTTACTTCATGTTGGTTTTCTGATATATAGCGGTATTATTTATACTATTAATTACTGAGAGGGAGACGAAGCTCCGCCCACTCTTCCTAGCATACACTGGGCGCTCATGTGACAGTACGCTGTCACAAGAGGCAGACATGTTGGGAGAGATGGATTATAGCCTCTGCTAACATGTCTCTCTATAGTCACTGCCACCAATGTAGGTTGCCCCTGTCATCGACACCACCCCGTCCCCCCGCGCGCGTGGAGGAAGGAGGGGGCGGAGGGAATCCACCTAGCTACCGGCAGTGCTGCAATACATGGAGCTTGCTCAGCTACTGAGCCGGCTCCATGCCTGCGCCCCCTAGTGACAGGCAGAGGTAGGCGCCCTAGGCAATTGCCTATCTCTGCCTACCCATCATCCCGGCCCTGAGAGAGCCTAATTATTCATTTTAATTTTTTTTAACTTACTGAACTCAATTCTGGACGACAGCAAAGTGTAAAACCCAGCTTGTGTCACCTCTTAAAGGGGGTGTCTGGCTCTTTTTTTTATTATTTAATTAGGGTCATAATGGCCAAAGCAATCATTATACACTTTAATTTATTTCCATTTTCAATTCTGTGTTTTTACAATATTTACAGAATTATGTTTATGGCCATAAGTGATGATGCTCCGTTTGGAACATCATCTCTTACTACTAGAGACATTATAGAAGCACCGGCCTCATGACTGGCATGCATGCCTACTAGATAATTATCTGCTGGGCATGCGCACTAGTCAGCAGGCCGGCCGGTGCTTCTATCCTGTGCCCGCCCATCGTCCTCCCATAATAAAACGTTTGGAGATGGCGGTGGGCAGCTACACTATAGAAACGTCATCCTCCTGACTAGTGCACATACCCAATAAATGATTATATACTGGGCATGTGCGCTAGTCAAGAGGCTGTTGCTTCTGAAGTCTATCTAGTAGTAAGGGATGACATTCGGAATGAAATCTCATCATAAACATAACACTGTAAATAATGTAAAAACACAGAAATTAAAATAGAAATAAATTAAATAAAATATATTAAAATTGTTTCTGCCATAATGAGCTTAATTAAATTTTAAAATAAAATGAACCGGACAATCCCTTTAAGGCTCGCAGATACTGAATGCTAGTAGGAAATATGTAATGCAATCCCTTATTTTTCTAAATTTATGTAATAATTTTGTCACGTGAGACAAAGATCATCCAGCTCAAGCTGTTGGACAGTGGCCCCATTTAGCTGCTGGAATCTAGAAGAGACTAGTTCATATCAGTCCTGATTTCTGGAATGTTACGGTATTATTTATTATTCCTATAGGTCAGACATGGGCCAGAACAGTGAACAGTGAATCCATTCTAGCAAAGACTCTCTGCCTGCAGCCTAATTTTCCTTTCAAGAACTACGCACATGTATACATTCTGGGAATATTTCGTAGAAATCCAGGATGTTTTTGGAGTCTGGGATATTCAAAGGAAACTCATATGATTGGAAGGAGAACATACAAACTCCATGCAGAAGTCATAAACCCACGGCTCCAGGGCCTCCGGGCACCAGTGATCATAGGGACTTTTCTGGTGTTTCTTCTTATTAATAGTAGTCATGCTTCTTAAATAAAAATGTAAAAAAAAATTAGAGCACACATAGTTTGAACACCACAGGGTAATTCCTGATAAAATCATAATGTGGATTTGCTATTTATCCATATTCCTCATAAATAGTGTTGCGCTTGGGCTCAATGTAATTTAAAGGGGTTGTCTCGCTACAAGGATTGCTGCTTTTTATGTTAAATATCTTGCAAAAACAAGTCACTTTGCAATATGCGTCCATTAACAGTGTCCTACCTCTTCCTAGATATCCCCTCGTGTATGGGCTGCATCAGCTCTTCTGGTCGCTATAGCTACAGATCTTTTTGATCTCTCCTGATAGGCTGCCAGCACTGGTTGCTATAGCTACAGACCTGGCTTCTACTGCAGCCTAGTAGAAGCCAGTAAACACGCCCCTGAATTCAAAATGAAACCAAGAAAACACTGAGGTAAGATGAATCCATACAGTGAGACAACCCCTTTAAGTTTATACTTATACATATGTACATATAAACATATATCCTAGGACAAATGCTACTCAATTGTGTATTCATTTTAGTTTTGTAAATTTAATGTTGTCTGCCAGGAATATTTAAGGCTGAGTATCTCTTGTTCTCATTAAATGTAACTTTAAAGCATCTGCATTTCACTTGAAGGTGATAAGAGTTTTCTTCGCCAATTATTTTCTATTTTAATAGTAACTGTGTAGTTTAACCTTAATAATGATTGGACACCTGCATTTTCTAACGAGATAAGGTTAATAATATGACTTATAAAGAGATTTGTGAATGTCTCTTAATTTTAAGTAAAGGAGTTTTCTCATCAGGCTGTTTTCACAGTTAGCTTCAGATGCAAACTTCCTGGCAAGGCTGTGGGTGGTTCTACAGCAGTGATTGACATATCAGCTCTGCTATTCCTAGCTGAGCCTGTTACAGTGAGATTAATACTGGAGGATTATAATCTGTAGTGCACAAGACTACTAAATTGTCATTAACTTAAATGAACAAACTCCTGTGCTACTGATAAGACTCAGCAGGGTGTGACATTACCATGGTCTGAGAGAACTGCTGGAGTAATCAGAGCAGAGAGAAAGCAGAGAGAGACAGTGTCAGACTGGGGGGGGGGGCTCAGATGGGAGTGGATCTTGGGGGCCACCCTACAGGTACTGTACATGAAAATATTAAATTCCTCTCAGACATAAATGTGTCTATTTTACCACATAATACAGTGTGTAAAACAGAACTATAATGTGTAGTACAATAGCAAGGGAGTCACATATCGGTCTGTCTCACACGTCTCTGTCTCACACGTCTGTCTGTCTCACATGTCTGTCTCACACATTTGTCACAGTCAAGCCATACAAATGGCTTAGTAGCCCCCTCCTCGAGTCCACATACAATATCCGCCTCCAAGTTTCTTTTGGTCACACAGCTCACCACTTTCTAAACTGAACACCACTAAAAACACAGTCAAGAAAGTAAAAGTGAAACTCCCTAATCACACGGTCAGGTATAGGTGTGCACTCACTTTTGCAATCAGGGACAAGTGGACGCTGCCACTGTAGGCTGATATAACCTACAACAACGCCATATAGAGACCACATAGTGGTCAGCCACCAGTTCAGCTCGCATCACAGGACAGTGACTACAGTACTGATCCAATATATAAGCAAAATAACCCCTGACATTAGGGACTCACAGGAGACGTCTTATCTGATGAGTCGTTCTCTTCTCTCATGAGTCGTTCTTTTTCCCTTTTGTTCTTCATTCAGTCCAGACAGTCATGCTGACTTCTCCTGGCCACCACTCATCTCTACAGAATTTACAAACAAATATATTAGATTCTAAATTTTACAGCACCTCTTTACATATTCTTATATCTGTACACACTTCTCAAGGGAGGGAGAGTGAGTACAAGCCATAGCTTAGAGGCACACTCTCCTATGGGATTGGGGGAAGAGAGAGGACTAACTCCCTGGAGATTGTGCTACGGTTATAGCCTGTGCCCCTCAGAATCATATAACTGACATCACTCCAACCACAGCTGCAATGTCTGATGTCACTTTCAGTTTACTTAGGTTACCACTATGTAAAGAAGCTGTAGGGAAGAAGCAGGGCCGGGACGATGGGTAGGCTAGGGCAGGGCGCCACTTCATCCCGGGCAGAAAAGGGGGCGCAAGGAGGCATGGGCTGAATTTTCCATTGGGGGGGGCGCTTTGTGCCTTATTTGTCTAGGGCACCAGAATACCTTGTCCCAGCCCCGGGAAGAAGACTGGGTCTCTGCTGTCACCTATTGAATGCAGCGTCCCTTTCAGTCAAATCCGACCTATTACAGAACATTGAAACATGATTGGGGATTCAAGCCAGGCAGAGTCCCCCATCTGCAAACAGCTGTTTTGGAGTGTTTGCCCCTCATCAGTGCAGGGCAGAGTACGGGATGGCTGGGTGAGAGGACCGTGCAGTAGTGTTACTACATTTCTCCTTATGTAACAGATTACAGAAGCTGGACCTGCGGGCATCAGCTGATGGCCTGGCTGCCTTCTGTTTAGAGGGCTTGTTCACACATAGTAATTATGGTTATGACTGAAACAAATCCGAGCGTTCAAACTATAACCATCTATTGTACATGCACAAAGCTATAGAGGAAACATCTGAAACCAGTGCTCGCTCCTGACTCTTTGGAACGCTACGAGCAGCCAATTGCCAGCTGGACAATTTGCTGATTCCAGAGTTGTCAGTTATTAAAGGGGTTTTGCCAGGACTGAGTTACTTACCTCTTATCAGCACGGGAGTAGAATATAAACAAATCATGCTGAGTCATGAAGGCTGCAGGGGTGAGAGGGAGGGGGTGAGCAGAGAGTGAGGAATAAGGGAGCGTCTCAAAACGTAACTCAAATAATAACTTTACAACAGTGGATTCTCTATACATCAAGACACAGGCTCATCACTGCACTTGTCTCCCCGTCCTTGAAGGCTCATTAATTTTCCTGTCACAGATAAGAAGTGTTTCACGCAAGCGCAGCCTGTCAGCTCTTGGTCGTGTCTAATGCAAGCTTCAGGTAACTAAGGGACTGAGAAATGCTTTAGCTCTCAGAGCTTCACTTTTGGTAATCACATATATTTAGAAAAGTGAATAAATACCCATTTTGGAGGATCCCACGTCAACATTACATCGTGGCAAAACCCCTTTAAATCATTACTGAATAAAATTTTGCACCAATTTCTAACTTCGTCTACCTTGTTTGTTGTAGGGCAGCGACGGATCACAACATTGATAACACCTCGGCCGTTTTACGAGAATGGTTAAGGGGTGTGCAAAAATTATACCATTATGTCGAATGGAGGCCCATGACAGAGCCGCAGTAAGTAACGTCACCTTGCACATTCATGGTTGTAGAATCAAGACTAACCATAGCTCTCATCACTACAGTGTGAATGTGGTTGTTTTTGTGCTTTAGCATAGTTGATCCAGTTTAGGAGTAAGTGCTGACTTAATAAAAATTATATATATGTATAAATATATAGGGTTATATGATAGAGGAGAGAAGCTGAGCTCTGTGATATATAGGGTTATATGATAGAGGAGAGAAGCTGAGCTCTGTGATATATAGGGTTATATGATAGAGGAAGAGAAGCTGAGCTCTTTGATATATAGGGTTATATGATAGAGGAGAGAAGCTGAGCTCTGTGATATATAGGGTTATATGATAGAGGAGAGAAGCTGAGCTCTGTGATATATAGGGTTATATGATAGAGGAGAGGAGCTGAGCTCTGTGATATATTGGGTTATATGATAGAGGAGAGTAGCTGAGCTCTGTGATATATAGGGTTATATGATAGTGGGAGAAGCTGAGCTTGTGTATATAGGGTTATATGATAGAGGAGAGAGATGAGCTCTGTCATATATAGGGTTATGTGATAGGGGAGAGCTGAGCTCTGTGATATATAGGGTTATATGATAGTGAGAGAGCTGAGCTCTGTGATTAGGGTATATGATAGAGGAGAGAAGATGAGCTCTGTCATATATAGGGTTATATGATAGAGGATAGAAGCTGAGCTCTGTGATATATAGGGTTATATGATAGAGGAGAGTAGCTGAGCTTTGGGATATATAGGGTTATATGATAGAGGAGAGAAGCTGGGCTCTGTGATATATAGGGTTATATGATAGAGGAGAGAAGCTGGGCTCTGTGATATATAGGGTTATATGATAGAGGAGAGAAGATGAGCTCTGTCATATATAGGGTTATATGATAGAGGAGAGAAGCTGAGCTCTGTGATATATAGGGTTATATGATAGAGGAGAGGAGCTGAGCTCTGTGATATATAGGGTTGTATGATAGAGGAGAGAAGCTGAGCTCTGTGATATATAGGGTTATATGATAGAGGAGAGAAGCTGAGCTCTGTCATATATAGGGTTGTATGATAGAGAAGAAAAGCTGAGCTCTGTCATATATAGGGTTATATGATAGAGGAGAGAAGCTGAGCTCTGTGATATATAGGGTTATATGATAGAGGAGAGAAGATGAGCACTGTCATATATAGGGTTATATGATAGAGGAGAGAAGCTGAGCTCTGTCATATATAGGGTTATATGATAGAGGAGAGTAGCTGAGCTCTGCGATATATAGGGTTACATGAGAGAGGAGAGTTGCTGAGCTTTGGGATATATCGGGTTATATGATAGAGGAGAGAAGCTGAGCTCTGTGATATATAGGGTTATATGATAGAGGAGAGAAGCTGAGCTCTGTCATATATAGGGTTATATGATAGAGGATAGCAGCTGAGCTCTGTCATATATAGGGTTATATGATAGAGGAGAGAAGCTGAGCTCTGTCATATATAGGGTTATATGATAGAGGAGAGAAGCTGGGCTCTATGGTATATAGGATTATATGATAGAGGAGAGGAGCTGAGCTCTGTGATATATAGGGGTATATGATAGAGGGAGAGGAGCGGAGCTCTGTGATATATAGGGTTATATGATAGAGAGAAGCTGGGCTCTGGGATATATAGGTTTATATGATAGAGGAGAGGAGCTGAGCTCTGTCATATATAGGGTTATATGATAGAGAAGCTGAACTCTGTTATATACAGGGTTCTATGATAGATGTTGAGAAGCTGAGCTCTGTGATATATAGGGTTCTATGATAGAGGAGAGGAGCTGAACTTTGGGATATATAGGGTTATATGACAGAGGAGAGGAGCTGAGCTCTGGGATATATAGGGTTATATGATAGAGGGAGAGGAACTGAGCTCTGTGATATATAGGGTTATAGGATAGAGGAGAGAAGATGAGCTCTGGGATATTCAGGGTTATTGATTAGAGGAGAGAAAGCTGATGCTCTGGGATATAACAGGGGTTATATGATAGAGGAGAGAAGCTGAGCTTTGGGATATGTAGGGTATATGATTCAGAGCTGGATTTCTGAGTAAAAAGCAGAGCAATTCCTGACAGGACTCCTAGCAGAAACAAAGAGAGTCCTGCTTTTTCCTCCCACATACAGTGATTGACAGGATTTATTCTACTTTGTACTCAGAAGTCATGCTTTGAATGATATAAGCCTATAAATCACAGAGCTCAGCTTCCATCCCTGTATTTATTTTCTTTCAGATCAGGCAGCAATAATCACCTGACAGGTTCAGTTTAACATTGACTAAAACTCTTCAATATTTTGTCCTCTGAGCAGAGTTCTAAATATTTTTCTTATTTAGGACTAATGAAAAAGTTGCATTTTATAAATACGTCTAAATCCCAGTGAGTGTAAGGCACGATTGGCTCTAAATTTTGGTGCAAATGGTAAATACATAGGGGGACATGTAAGTATTTTGGCGCCATTTTTTTTGCGCACATTAGTAGCGTAGAATGTGCCTGAATCTATGAACCTGTTCTACTAAGGGTCATAGATTTGCGCTTTCTAGCTACAAAGCGACTCTTCTGGCTCAGTTAAACCACTATAAAGTGCTTTACCTGTTCCAGCAGTAATGCGCCTGGATTTGCCGATAAAAAGTCATACATTTGTAGTTTTGTACATTTATGGTGCGCCCTGCCTCCCGCACACCCCTCCTCCCCCTGGATCTCAGGTGCATTACAAAGCGGGTGCTCTGTAATGCTGGCAGCCCAGTTCATACATGTCACCCATACTGTATATTACGCAGCAGGTAAGACACTATTCTGGAGTAAAATCCCCAAAAGTTGAAAATAAATCGGTAAATATGGGCCACTAACTCCTTAAATAGGTAATTCCACTATATTGCTTCGCCTTAAACATGATGGGAAAGGTAAATATTATTATTATTATTTATTTTAGAGCGCCATTGATTCCAGGGCGCTGTACATTCAATGGTAATTACATACATAACAAATGTTGAACAAATACAATGGTGACGAAAAATGACTAGTAACTGATACAGAGAGGAAAGAGGGCCCTGCCCGTGAGGGCTTACAATATAGACTATTACCAAATACATTGCTGTTCTGATTTTGCTTTTCTTCAGCAATAGAGTAGTTCTTATTTATCCTCTGCATCAGCGGGTGTGTGGTATCCCATTATTTTCCCCTCATTGAAATAAGATGCCCACTCATCAATGTTTGTGCTTTAGATGACCATTTGGCTGGTGCACATCCTATATTCACAGTGATCTGGCAATAGCCATGAGAGTATTCTTTGGTAAGGGCTGACGTGGGAGAAAACAGAGATACAATAGGCCAGATAAGCAATACAAGAGATGACTTGCAGCTGCTTATCTCATCTGCTCCATTCACATTACACGTATAGTCAGCAGAGCACCTGCAGGTTTATGGGGGAATTTGGACCAATAACAGTTTTACAATTTCATATGTTATAGTCATCAGCGCTGCCTTCTACTCCTATGTGACTGACACAATTCTTTACAAACCAGTCAGCAGATGGGAAGAATTCCTGTCATTGCTAAGAACTCTAGTTACTCAAAGCAGCTCCTTCTCTGTCACTTTTTTCTGTTTCACAAACTGAGGCTGTGTTTTTTTTTTAATTCATGCAGGTGGTTTTGTAAGGCTGGATCCACACAGAAATTTGAAAATATTGCCCAAAATCTGACAGCATTATAAAATTTCTGGACCAAACTGCACTTTTGCCTGATTTGTGCGCAAAAACCGCTGGACAGATTTTGGGTTCCCGGCGGGCTGTGCGACTTCGATTTTGGTCCTGTGGAATATAGAACATGTTCTATATTCCGCCAGTCGGTTTTTGTTTTAGGAAAAATTTTGTAAAAGATCTGTGCAGTATAGACTACAGCACGGATTTTCTATTGAAGTCTACACAGCGCTGGGTACGGTCGGTTTTTTCAGCGGATTCAAAATGCTGAATCTGCTGAAAAATCGACCAAAATTCTGTGCTGTGCAGACCGAGCCAAAGGGGCCATTCACACGGCACAGGACAATTACTGGTCAGTTTATCCGACCGGTATTTGTACTGTTTTCGGCTGGGGAAGGGGGGGGGGGGGGGCTTTTTTCGGCGATTAGAAAAGACCACCACCTTCCCATAGACGTGTTCATATTCCATCCGAAAACCGGACGACAGAATGAACATGTTCTATGTTTTTCGGGCCACGGCCGGTCTGAAGAACCGCCAGGCGGAAAACCCGTGCAGTGGGGACCGCTGCGCGGGTTTTCCATAGAGGTCCATTGAAAAGTTTGCGGTCGGTTTTTAAGACGGTTTTGAAAACCCAAAACCGTCGGTAAAAACGTCTGCACACCCCTGCCCAGGGGGTAAGCCCGAAGGGTTCTTTCACACGGAGCAGTTTTAGTGTATTTTTTCACTTGTAATTCTGTACTGCACTTAAACTGCCTCTACTACCGGCAAGCTTCTTTTATCGATCTAAATTGTTTGGAAAGATGTAACAAGTAAGTCATCAATTACTGGATGCGTTTTTTATGCAAAAAGGCACAGCAATTAATACTGTACATTTCTGCACAAAAAAATGCATAAAAAATGCACCAAAAACACTCCGTGTGAAAGCACCCTAAGCAGGATAATTGATTACTCACTTTTCCAACAATTTAGATCACTGAAAGTAGCTTGCTGGTAACAAGGGCTGTTTAAGTGCTGTGCACTACTGCAAGTAAATAAAAAAAAAAAGCCATAAAACCGTACCCTGGGGGAAACAGGGCAGAGACTCAGTCAGTGCATGAACCTGCGTAAATATCACGATCAGCAGGACAGATCTGCCAGTGGCTGAACATTTCTTCACAGAGGACCAATCAATTAAAAATTTGCAGAATGTGGTTTTAATGGGACAAGACGCAGAGGGAGAGGAAGGAATGGGAATATAAGTGAATTCGGAAATTTCAAACTTTGCAATATGGGCTCAATATCCATGCCAGATTCATGTTGCCCTATGTGTGAAGTGGTCTGTCTATGGCGTCCACCAATCACCACCTGATCGCAAACAGATAATAGCAAGAGGGTATGATCCTACTGTCATGTCTCACAATTTAGCAGATTATTTCTTGACCTGTTGTTAATAAGTTCTCTGCTTATATTGCATTTTAAAGGGGATGAGGGAGAAGCACCACCTCTGTATACGGAGACTTCACACTTTTATGCTCCAATGCATTTAAATATTCTAAAAGGCTTATGTGAAGAGAATTTAAAGGGGTTGTATTGATACATGGATTGCTTATTATGTTAAAGATCTTGCAAAAACAAGTCACTTTCCAATATGTGTCCATTAGCAGATTCCTACCTATTCCTAGATATCCCCTCTTGTATGGGCTGCATCAGTTCCTCAGGTTGCTATAGCTACAGACCTGTTTGATCTCTCCTGATAGGCTGCCAGAACTGGTTGCTATAGCTACAGACCTGTTTGATCTCTCCTGATAGGCTGGCAGCACTGGTTGCTATAGCTACAGACCTGCTTCTACTGCAGCCTAGTGGAAGCCAGTAAACACGCCCCTGAATTCAAAGTGAAACCAAGAAAACAGGACTGAGGTAAGATAAATCAATTTAGTAAGACAACCCCTTTAACTCTTCAGCACAATCTATTGGATGTGGCAATCCTCAAGTCACATCACTAAGCCTTACAGTGTGAAACGGATTCAAGCAATGCTAGTTTTGTTACTTGTTCATCAGAGGGTCCGCCATATACCGACGATCGACCAGTCAGTGTATACTGATGACACAGGCATAAAATACATTTTAAATATTTGGATACATGAGACACCTTTCAAGATGTTTTTGGAGAAACTCTCCTTTTTTATGAAGATGGACTCATTGAAGGCTTCACTTAAAAAGGAATCCCACACGCAAAAATTCTCTGAGATCTGGGAGAGTTCATCACCTTGTTGCCCGTGAGAATTCAGCCTGCCTTTAGGGACTGCTTTAGCCTTTCTTCTTGGTTTCAAAAACAGGGACCTGTCGATCCCTGACATATAAGTGGCGTCTGGGAGACCATGCGCTGCCTATTTGCTAATCCCATACACATTTCAGACTAGTTCCGGATTACGACTAGTACTAGCATGAAAGAGTGACTTCGTACTCCTGCTAGTAAGTAAGATGATCTCGGTGATTTATGTATGGTTTGTCTATGGTTGGAACGCCCTTTATAGATTGCATATGTGGGCTGCTGTCCCTACTAGATAGGCCTCGGGCACATTGTAGTCCGAATTTTGCATTCCATATGGAACAGACGGAACACCATACCCTGGAGCCAGTAGGAAGGAAGAGGAATGATTGATATTTGTCTACAGTGAGAGAGCAGTGACAGCATTATTCCATGATCTACGAGTCTTTAAAAATTGTGGACGAAATGTTGAAAAATTGGCATCGCCATGGTCATTTTTTAGGTGCATTTAATCAGTGTAAAGTGCGCCTGAAAGTAAGATCCTCTCAAAAATCTTGCGCCTGGTATACCTTGCATAGTAAACTTAATGCACCTTTTTCGGCGTATAGTGCCTAAAAAGGCGCATTGCACAAATCACAGAGCATAGCGTATCATTACTAGTGTATGTAATGCGCCTATCAAGGCACATTGTGTAACGGAGACGCATAATGTATCATTACTAGTGTATGTAATGCGCCTATCGAGGCACATTGTGTAACGGAGGCGCATAATGTATCATTACTAGTGTATGTAATGTGCCTCAATAGGTGCATTGCGTTATGGAGGTGCACAGCAGATCATTGCTACTATATTTACAGTAATGTGCCTTTTTAGGCGCATTGCAATCTGTCGTGCACGGTGTATAATGCGCCTAGTTTTGGTGTATGACAGTTCATTTACATTGAGGCGTCAAGAGTATTTTTGGCAAAAAAATAGACCAAAAAAACGGTGCTTGTGCATTGGGACATGTCGTCCTGTGTGTCCAGAATGATTCACCTAATGTCATGAATTGGGTGGAGGTAAGAACCCATATAACTGGTAAACATTGTGTTGTTTCGTTCTTTTTACTATTTTTAATATAGTGTTAAAACCATAGTTGCCAACTTTTGAAAGTGAAAAAGCAGGAGACTCTAGTGGGCGGCGTGCGTAGCGCGCCGCGGCAAAATTTGCATGGACACGCCCATCTTGTCGGTATGCCACGCCCCTTCAAAAAGCCACACCCACTCCACCTAACTGCATAACGGCTTTGGAAGAAAGCCAGGTAGATGCCCTTATAGCCAGGTAGTAGCCCCCCATAACCAGGTAGTGCCCCTTACAGGCTGGTAGATGCCCCCTCTGTAGCCAGGTAGAGCCAAATTTGTAGCCAGGTAGGTGCCCCCTTTGTTAGCCAAGTAGTGCCCCCATCTGTTAGCCAAGTAGTGCCCCCATCTGTTAGCCAAGTAGTGCCCCCATCTGTTAGCCAGGTAGTGCCCCCATATGTTAGCCAAGTAGTGCCCCCTAGGTTAGCCAGGTAGTGCCCCCTCTGTTAGCCAGGTAGTGCCCCCTCTGTTAGCCAGGTAGTGCCCCCATCTGTTAGCCAGGTAGTGCCCCCCATCTGTTAGCCAGGTAGTGCCCCCATCTGTTAGCCAGGTAGTGCCCCCATCTGTTAGCCAGGTAGTGCCCCCTTTGTTGCCAGGTAGTTGCCCTCTCTGTTAGCCAGGTAGAGCCCCCTAAAGCTAATAAAAATAAAATAATAAAATCCACTCACCTCACCAGGCTCCTGCAGCGTGGCCAGCTCCTGCCCGATCTCTTCAGCGGCGCAGGGGGAAGTGAGAGCAGCCGCGCGTCACTCCCCTGCAGCCGCGCGTCACTTCCCCCTGCGCCGCTGATCTGTATGCACGGCGCGCACAGACGCCGTACATACAGGGAGAGGAGGAGGGGAGCGATCCCTCCTGCCTCCTCCCCGGACAGTGAGACCGCGGGCGGGTGAGCGGCCGCTGCGGCCGCTGCACCCGCCTGTAGGAGCGGTCCCGCGGCGCAAGAGTAGCGCACCAGCGCTACTCTTGCGCCGCGGTAATTTAAAGGACCCCCGCCGCCTGCTGGCGGCGGGAGGAATGCCAACTCCCCCGGGAGGGCGGGAGGGGACCCCAAATAGCGGGACCCCCCCCCCGCCAAAAACGGGAGAGTTGGCATGTATGGTTAAAACTGGTTCTCCGGGCTGCACACTCTGCTGCCGTCTGCCTGGGAATATTATCATCAATGTCTATAACTATGTTGACCATTGTCTGGTACTTTTCTTGTACTCTGTACCAGTGCCTAATAAATAAATTTTTTAAAGAAAATCTGAGTTGTAGTCCACACGATTTCCTGAAGTCAGCTTTCAAAACAGTCGTCTTTGCAAAAAACTTAGGACATGTTCATTCTTCCATCAAATTTTAGGTAAAAAAAAAATAGGTTCCAAATATTTCTATATCGGATCCAAGTCTGAAACCCCAAAGAGATGAATGGGACCCGTTTTCTGCCTGTAAGGGTATGTTCACACAGCGTGTTGGATCCGTTTTGGATCTGAAAAATGCATTCAAAAGCGCTATGTAAATTGCATCCAAAGCGCATCCAACACTCAGGTGCCTGTTTGGATGCATTTTGGCTGCAGCAGAAACGCAACCGATAGTTTTAAATAGGGCGTCTGCTGTGTCAAACGGATCAAGAATTGACAGGACAACGGATCCGAAAGAGGCATCAGAAAGACGCATGTAAAACACACATCGGCGATCACTAGTCTAAATGCCGATGCGTGTTTTACATTGAAAGCAATGTAAATCACACTGCACATTGTTAGATGTGTGTTTGGGTCCATTTAGGGTCCGAAACACGGATCCAAACACGCATCTAAAAACGGATCCAACACGCTGTGTGAACATCCCCTAAATCCGACGGGAAAAAACACCTAAAATCTACATTATAATCGTGTAGAGATACTCGTTGGACAACGTGGTTTTAGGATCCAGACGAGTATCTTGACACTGTGTGGACGTACCCTAATATTGTAGGTGGAGATTGGATGCCATTCTCAGGTTCACGATATTCAGCAGCCCTTCATTCATTGTCCTGCAGCCGCCTGGTCGTTTTGTATGTTCTTGGTATGAAATGTCTGCTTTCAGTGGGGATGTGTATTGTATACTTTTCTAAATACATTTTGATTCTTTTATAAACAACATGCTGTTGGATTCCTTATTAAAAGTAAGTTCTGGAGCTGTTGGAAATGACATAGCAATTATCTCTGCTTTCAGATCTTACACTGATGAATTTGGACCTAAGCTCTGGCCGGCCTCCATGTTTTACCATGTTATGAAGCTTCGTCAGTCGGCGATGCGCACTTCTAGGGAAAAATGGTCTGACTTTATATTTTTAAGTTCAATATTAACCTTTCAGTCTGAAAATCCTTATGTGCATCGAAGAATGCAAACTCTTTTATTGAGGTGGCCATACACATTGGATGAATGGCAGAGGAACCTGCCAATTTCAGCTGGAGCAGCCACCATCTCATGCAAATTTGGAAGAAACAGCTATCTGCCAAAGGTGCATCTCATGATGAGTTTATAAATACACAGCCAAGTCACATTATTATGAACACCAGCTAATTTCCATATTAACAGCCATCTGTAGCATGGACAATGGCTGGACAGGCTGGGAGTGACTCAATAAGGTTCTGGTAGGTTGTTACAGGTATCTGGAGCTGACTGCATCCCACAGCATCTGTAGGGTCCATAGAGCCAACACCAACACCGAGGTGGTCTCACATATGCTCAGTTAGGTTCAAGCTTGATGAGTTAGGGTTACAGGGTAGAATTTGGAGGTCTTGGTCATGCTGTACCAACCTATGTCGGCCATTTTTACCCATGTGACATGTTACATTATCTTGCTAGAAAATCCTATCCACCCCAGGGAAGACAATTAGCAGGTATGGGTGATTTTCAATGAACGATTCATACCAAAGTCGGTTGAAAGTGTCTTCCACATGGATGAGTGGCCCAAAGAACGCCAAGAAAACATTCCCCTGACCATAACACTGCCACCTCCAGCTTGTGTTCTTCCAGCAATAGTTGCAGGGTGTTTTTTCTCTGATATTTCTCACCTGACACACCAACATCTATCTGTTTGGTAATGCAAAAAAAAATGTGGCTCATCAGAGAAGAAAAAACAATCAATGGAGGCCCAATTCTGTGCCATGACCACTGAAGTCTTTGAAGCCGATGCAGCTTGGTTAGCAGAGGTGTAGTGATACCCGTCTGTTTCGGAGCCTCATGCAGTAGGGTTCACCGAACTGTTGTGTTAGACACACGTCTGGTCGCTCCCTGGTTCATTTTGGTGGTGAGCTCCTCCACTGTAGCATATCCATACTTGCACAACTTTATATCTGACCTTCATCTCACACTTCAGTGGCACATGTTGCGCCACAATTTTCATGTTGCTTATTCACAATTGTGTCATTTTTCTACTCCGGATACACTTTCATCACAGGAGCACGAACAATTCACAAACTGCACAGTTTCAGAAATACTGCCACCCTCAGACCGAAAGACAAAAATGATCCCTTTATGCAACTGATAAATTGCCTCTGTTATCCACGACAGCAATGAGGGTTATGTGTGCAGACAGCCTACCACACACTCTGTATGCCCACCAAGTCAGCTCAGGGCATGTGACTTCATTCATGAGCTATGCACTGCCAATTTCCAAAGTAGGAAGTGGTCATAAAAATGTGACTCGACAGTGTTTATCCAAACCTAATGGGGCTCATATATCAGACGTCATACAAATCAGCTGCTAAACGTTCATTTACCGGAGGACTTTCATGCCCCATTAGCCACATCGTCTTTTTGTTACTTATTTTCAGGTTGCTATACCCAGATTTTGCAGATTTTGAATAATTTTTTTTTTTTTAAATATGTATAACCATGTATTATAATGTTACACCATTCACATTTGGTTGTTATAGATCACATAACTCAAATGACTGAAAGTTTTGAAGACAATAACGCTCTTTACATGTTTTTTTCATCCAGTTCGTAGACGTAGACAACTTTCTGACCAATCCACAAACATTAAATCGTCTGATTGAAGAAAACAAGACCATTGTGGCCCCTATGCTAGAGTCTCGAACGCTTTACTCAAACTTCTGGTGTGGTATGACTCCACAGGTAAGGGCAATAGCTGCAAAACCACTGTGCAATAATTGTCAATATTTCTCTTTGTTTGACCTACGATGTGCGTGAAATGTAGACCTCGGGATGTCCATGGTGAAAAGTCTTTGGCTTATAGCCTACACGCACCTTCACAACTTTGGGATAGGTCTTGAAGGGATGTCCAGGTGCAATAAATTGGAGCTGCTGTTGTTATCTTTGTCCTCACCTCAGGACCAATTATATTAACAGCACTATGGGCCCCTGGGCAGAATAGTGCACCGGGCCCCTCTTCCTGTACAACTAGTCACTGGGCACTGAGGGCACTGTGAACCTAGAGAAGACAGGTAGGACTGCTCATAATCTGTCCATCGTGGTCCACCACCCTGGGTCTTATAGGCCAATTCTACTGCATGTAGCTACTAGACACAATCAGATAATGTCTCCATCATGGTCCACCATCCAGTGTCCTATAGGCTATTTCTACTCCATGTAGCTACTAGACACAATCAGTTAATCTCTCCATCATTGTCCACCATCCTTGGTCCTATAGGCTATTTCTACTGCATGTAGCTACTAGACACAATCAGATAATCTCTCCATCATGGTCCACCATCCTTGGTCCTATAGGCTATTTCTACTCCATGTAGCTACTAGACACAATCAGTTAATCTCTCCATCATTGTCCACCATCCTTGGTCCTATAGGCTATTTCTACTCCATATAGCTACTAGACACAATCAGATATGGCAATAACCGTACCTACCAAGTGTGGGTGTTTGTGGCTCTTTACTAGGTGTGTGCCACAGCTTCACAAGGGTTCATTGTCTGAATCTAGGACTCGGAGGTGAATTAATACAGTGAGTGGTCTCAGTGTGGGGGCTACTACTGTCAGAGAGACCAGGAGGCAGGGCCTGGGGAGAGGAGAAAGAACCTGTCGCTGACACTGAACTCAAGTGGAAAGATGGACCTTCAGCTTCCAACTTATGACAATGAAAGTAAAATGGAGTTTGTGGGCAATCAGGGTTTTCACTGGCTCCCTTTGGTCATGGGGCCCCTGGGCAGCTGCCTAGTGTGCCCAATCATTAAGTTAGACTTAACTCACCTTAAGGCCCTCGGTCCTTGGTTTACTTCTGCCTACTGACAGCCCCCACGGCAGCCTCTAATTGGCTGCAATGGTCACATGACATTCCACTATTAAATGCTGATGTCAGGAAGTAACACGGGAACATCCCTTTTTTTTTGGGGTGGGAAGATAAAAAAGACAATTTTGCCGTTGTTTTTACATTTTTTATGGTGTTCTCATGCAATTATAATAACTTATTCACTTTATGCACAATTGCATTTGCAGGGTACCAACAGGTGACAGACGCCCCTTCTTTCTGTCAAACCATTTAGATGCTGCAGTCTCTGTTGACTGCAGATGTGTAGTTATCTTGAGAATGTGAGCACAAGTTTTTTTTTGTCCAAAACAGAGAAATGGCCGTACAGTTGTGGCTCTCTCCATTCTGTTCTATGGGAGTTTCGAGAACAACCAAGATGCAGAAAGAAAAAGGGAAGTGGGGCTAATCTGTGTCCAAAACGGCACTAAAAAAAAAAGAAGATATGTCAGAAATCTGAGGGTATGACCTTGGATTTCTGCTGCTAAGACCATTACTTTACTTCTTGTTTTATGCCATTTATTGCTTGTGGGATGTAATCGTCTTGACTACTTAATGTAACTTTAATAAATGAGTTGATACAGTGAAGGTAATAATTATGTGCTCCCTTGCTGATTGTGTAAGTTTGCCCACTGACAAAGACATGAACAATCTATAATTTTAAGGATAGGTTAATTTTAACATTGGGAGATAGAATATCAAACATAAAATACAGAAAATCTATTGTATAAATTATATAAATTTATTAGCATTTTGCTGAGAGAAATAAGTATGGGCTACAAAACCACAAGTAAGACGCTGTTTGAGGAGACAACTGTTGATGCAATAATAAGAAAATCGATATACTTGGGTATCCTTGATCACGAGGAAGGTGAGAGATCAGCCTAAAACTACACGGGGAAACTTGTTAATGATCTCAAGGCAGCTGGGACCACAGTCACCATGAAAACCATTGGTAACACATTATGCCGTAATGGTTTAAAATCCTGCAGTGTCCGCAAGGTCCCCCTGCTCAAGAAGGCGCATGTGCAGCTGAAGTTTACCAATGAACACCGGGATGATTCTGTGAGTGATTGGGAGAAGGTGCTGTGGTCAGATGCGACAAAAACGGAGCTCTTTGGCATTAACTCAATTCGACATGTATGGAGGAAGAGAAATGCTGCCTATGACCCAAAGAACACTATCCCCACTGTCAAGCATGGAGGTGGAAACATTATGTTTTGGGGATGTTTCTCGGCTAAGGGTACAGGACTACTTCACCGCATCAATGGGACAATGGATGGAGCCATGTAAAATCCTGAGTGTCAACCTCCTTCCCTCCACCAGAACATTAAAAATGGGTCGTGGCTGTGGCTTCGAGCAAGACAATGACTCAAAACATACCGCCAAGGCAACAAAGGAGTGGTTCAAAAAGAAGCACATTAAGGTCATGGAGTGGCCTACCCAGTCTCTAGACCTTAATCCCATAGAAAACTTAATGATTATGTTGAAGCTCCGAGTTGCCAAGTGACAGCCTCAAAATCTTAATGATTTAGAGATGATCTGCAAAGAGGAGTGGACCAAAATTCCTCCTGACATGTACGGAAACCTCATCATCAACTACAAAAAACGTCTGACTGCTGTGCTTGCCAACAAGGGTTTTGCCACCAAGTATAATACTTATTTCTCACTGCAAAATACAAATACATTTATATAATTTATACAATGTGATTTTCTGGATTTTATTTCGACATTCTTTCTCTCAGTGTTAAAATGAACTTTCCCTTAAAATTAGACTGTTCATGTCAGTGAGCAAACTTACACCATCAGCAAAGGATCAAATATTTATTTCCTTCACTGTATAATAAGCAAAATTAAAAGTTAGCAAAAATAAATTCTGTAGCTGGATTGTCCATCAGTGACAGGGGCAGTATCAAACATGCACTGAAGGTCCCAAGGCTTGGCTGTAAAATGTCTTTGGCAATTATGGGTAATTGCTGGCATGGATATTTGTCAGTGTTCTTGGCGCTGTCATAATTTGTGGCCAGTAAAAGGAAAATGTACCCAATGCTGTAATCTTTAGCTTTGTGTGGAATCTGAGAAATTATTAAAGGGGTATCCCCATTTTGTTGATTGAGCTGTGCACATGTAGACAAAAGTAAATTAACACTATTACCAAATAAATTGCTGCTCTAATTTTGCTTCCTCTCAAAATTAGAGCATCAAGCTTCCCTAGGCTCCTGACCACCTCTCTCAGTTGTATCTTGTCAACAGCACAGGAGCTTGCTTATCATTTTTACTGACAATTTTTATCCCTCTAGAGCTCTGTAGTCCTGCTGTTTAAACCCCTCTTCCACCAATGTCCCTCTAACAGGCACAGCTAGGAATAGCAGAGCTGAAATATCAGTCACTGCTGTAGAACTGCCCACAGCCTCAACAGGAAGAGTAAACCTGAAGCAGACTGTGAAGAGCAGGCTCTGTGAAACCACCAGATGGGAAAACCCCTCTAAGTTACAATATCCACAGGTAGAATTCTACTCCAGAGACCTATGTTTAGCGTTATCATGCTATATTGTTATTCTACATTTTGGTTATAACTTTCCATAAATTAGCTTTATGTGACCTTCGCTCCAAGTTAAGCTTGAGGCCACTTACTAACAAGTAGAATACGAGTGCAGTTCTTAAGATTGAATTACTACTACAAGTCTTGGCTTGACTGTGGGTCTTCTGGCCAAAACTAAGAGCATCAAAGGGATCTGTGAGGCTGTCAGTAAGGTCCTTTAGAGCTTCAAAATAGCCAGGACTTGCAGTCATAATATGGCTGCAAAAATGTTGCTGTATTCCACCTGTGGGAAACTAGCCATACACAGTGAGTTCCTTGTGTTATGATGGCTACATATAAATTGGGATAATAGTGCAACCTACATATGTGAAAAATGAAGCTTTGGATGGATACTTAAAGAGGTTTACCGACCATGCTTTTTTACAGAGCTTTTCATCCTCTGTCTTATCAGGTTGTGGGTGGTTCTATAGCAGTGATCAGAATAGATAGCTCCCCTAAAACTTGCTGAGTGTATATTTAAAATGCTCTACCTGTTCCAGCAGTAATGCGCCTGGATTTGCCGTTCAAAAGTCATAAATGTTTAGAATCATACGGTTGTAGGGTGATACGCCTCCAGCATCCACAGTGGATTAAAGGGGGGGGAGGTATGGGTACATTAGAAATTTCTTTCCCAGTTTTGATCCAGAGGTAGGTAAAAATCCCATCAGTAATGAACTGAACTGCCCTAAAAAGGAAGAAATTTGCTCCTTGATCGACATTAAAGTGACCTATTTCTGCTGTCCCCAGCTATTCCACAGATTCACAGTTCTTATGATATGGGAGGGCTGTCGCCTCTGGAGATTAACCCCTTAAGGTCTAAGCATATTTTTTGTCTTATCAGGTTGTGAGTAGTTCTATAGCAGTGATTAGAATATATAGCTCCCCTAAAACTTGCTGAGACAGTACAAAGACTTAAGTGCTGGAGATTTAGGGCGACATTTCCCAACACGCCAACACCAGTTTTTTGGTCTATATTGCGCTAAAACCACTTTTGACACCATATTTTGGATGTAAATGAACTGTTGTACACCAAAATTAGGCGCATTATATGTCGGGACCGACACATTGTAATGCACCTAAAAGTGATGCGCTGTGCGCCTCTATAACGGAATGCGCCTATTGAGGTATATAGCACATCATTACAAGTGTATATGTGTTAGGCGCATTTCACATACTTGTAATGATAAGCTATGCGCCTCCGTACGTGATGTGCCTCGATAGGGGCATTACATACACTTCTAATAATATGCTATGTACTGCGCTTTGCGCTCATCACAGCACAAAACATTTCATTGGTAGAGTATGTAATGCCCCTATCGAGGCACATTGCACACGGAGGCGCATAGCTTATCATTAGAAGTATATGAAATGCACCTAACACATACTCACTTGTAATGATGTGCTATGTGCCTCAATAGGCGCATCTCGTTATGGAGGCGCACAGCGCATCATTTTTAGGCGCATTATGTTTACTATGCAAGGTACTGTATACCTGACGCCAGTTTTTTGATAGGTTCGGACTTTCTGGCGCACTTTACGCTTATTTAATGCGCCTAAAAAAAACGTAGCACCGCCAATTTTCTGACCTCTCACTCTTAGTCTTCAGTAAATAAAGCTTTTAGTGCTCCGAGGAGTGAAAACAATGGCTTATCTGAAAACAAAATCTAATATTGTTAGAAATAAAGGGCGACATGTATGATTTTTGGCGCCCAGGCACTTTTTTTTTTTGTGCGGATTAGTAGTGTAGAAGGCGCCTGAATCTATAAACCTTTTCTACTGCGGGTCATAGATTTAGTGCCTTCTATCTACAAAGTGACACTTCTGGCTCAGGTAAACCACTTTTAAAGTGTTCTACCTGTTCCAGCATTAATGTGCCTGGATTTGCCGTTCAGAAGTCATAAACGTGTAGAATTGTACGGTTGTAGTGTGATACGCCTCCAGCATGCCCAGTGGATTAAAGGAGGGGGGTAGGTATGGGTACATTAGAAATTCCTTTTCCAGTTTTGATCCAGAGAAAGGTAAAAATCCCATCAGTAATGAACTAATCTGCCCTAAAAAGGAAGAAATTTGCTCATTGATCGACATTAAAGTGACAGTTCTTATGACATGGGAGGGCAGTCGCCTCTGGAGATTAACCCCTTAAGGTCTAAGCATATTTTTTGTCATGTTTGAAGAGCCATAACTTTAATTTTTCCATCATCTATAATCTTCAGTATAGATGTGTTCTTTGTGCTCTGCAGGTCGGTACTATTTCAGTGATACCAAACATGTAGGATTTTCGTTATATTTTAGTACTTATACAAAAAGAAACATTCTCTTCTTCAAATTTGCACCACAGCGCCATTTTCTGTGACCAGTAACTTTTGGGTTTTTACATCTATGGACCTGATTGAAGGTGCATGTTTTGCAGGCTGAAGTGTACTTTTTATTGGTACCATCGTGGAATACATGCAACTTTTTGATCATTTTTATTCCAATTTTTTTGAGAAACAAAATGTCCCTCTTCCCCCCCCCCCCAAAAAAAAAATTACAATTTTGGTGTTGGGAATTTTTTTCTTGTACAGTGTTTACTGTACAGGGTTAATGATGTTATATTTTAATAGATTGGACTTTTACGGATGCGGATATACCAGTTATGTGTCACTTTTTTTTTTTTGTATTTGTAAAAGGGCAAAAGGGGATAATTTCAACTTTAAATATTTTTATCATTTTTTTTATTCTTTTAAAACTTTTTTTTTCTTTACTTATACTTAGCCCTCTACTTGAGGCGTGATCACTTCTACTCCCTTCTGCATTATGTATGTATGTATATAATTCAGAAGGGTGTAGAAAGATGGCGGTCCTATGACTTCCTGCCTTGGGAAGCTATGTGATTGCTTGATCACTATTATAATACATGCAGTAACATATTGCTATCATGCCTGTGACAGGCAGTGTATTAGATCCTGCCGCTAGCAGGCATCATATATGGCAGAGCTGAAGGCCATTACTCGGCCTTCAGCTGCCATGACAACCATTGACACCCTTCAATCCTATTTTGAAGTTCCCAAAGGGTCGGCATAGGGAGCCTCTGCTTACCACCTAGATTTATTATTTTGTTTCTAAAAAGTTTATTGAGACATATGCAATACAAAAGTACAGGCAATAACTTTTCATATTAGGGTAAAAGGTCCCACCCTAAGATGGTGCAAGTCTCTATTGACTCTACTGTAACTAGGTGGTTAAAAAATGCAGTGCTCTGATGTCAGCCATTGCATCAGTAGCCTTGCTCTTCATTACAGCCGGGCACTACTGCCTACATCATCTGGGTTCCGTAAAAGTATGGTGCCTGGGAGACTTGGCAACTTTTGAGGGGTCCGGGAGGACTCCCCTTTTTATGGAGTCTCCGGTAAATTCCATGAGTGTTGGCAAGTACCTTAATATTATATTATTACTGTCCCAATAGTCCATGCCTCTTTTTATACATGACAATTTCCTGTTGGCTTTAGAGGCAGCTGATTGACGTTGCATGCTGTTATTTAGATTCTGATCTACATCCTATATGATCAATGAACAAGGGAATGTAACTTCATTTTACACAGGGCTTCACTTTTTAAAATTCAGATAAGCAGTGTAGTATCAGAGGTGCAAGCCCTGGCTGCCTGGGCCATCAGAACCAGTGGTGCCCCCTTCCAGTAGTGACAGGTTATGCACCCTGCTATACCACACAAGTTGCACATAAATGAGGCTGGCCTTGTCTCATTGAATGACATATGATGCATATAACAGGACAGGGTGAAGCTCTCAGTAATGCAAAAAAAATGCATATTCTAAGTTACTTTGTTGTTTTTTTTTATCTCTTTGAACCTAAATACACTTTTTTTTAATTTTCAGGGATATTATAAAAGAACTCCAGACTATGTCTCAATAGAAGAAAAAAAAAAAAAATTGGGAAGAAACAAGGCTGCTTTGCCATCTCCCCTCCCTCTTTTTCCCCCCCTCCCAATGATTCATTCGACAATGCTTATTGATCTCAGAAAAGAAGCCTCCACGAATCTGCAATTCTTCCCGCCTCACGATGATTTCACGTGGAGTTTTGATGATATCATTGTATTTGCTTTCTCCTGCAGACATGCGGGTAAGTACACAGAGACCTGGGCATCTGACGAGGACGCCATCTTGATGTACACGTTTAAATTTGGCTGATCTGAGCATGCTTATAACTTTCCATTACAGGAATACAGCTTAAAGGGGTTTTCTCACTACAAAGATCAGCTTTCAAGATAAAGGAAAAGTTAAATAAAATATTTTTCTAAATACATTGGTCAATAGATTTTACTTTAGTCATGAGATAAGAGCGTTTTTTTTATGTGCTCTTAAGTGCACACACATTTGTATGGTTACCTGCATACCAGACAGATGTCTATTATCTGATTGGCTAAAAGCAGAATGCTCTGGAGAGAAGCTAATTCAGAAAAGCCATGTATTTGGTAATAATCTTTATTTCTTTTTGCCTACATGTTTAAAGCTAATCAATGAAAGAGAACCTGTCACATATGTTACGCCCCCCTTGCTGAGGGCAGCACAAGCTAGTGTCAGACCTGCCTGTTTTCCGTCCAGTGCTGTGTCTCTATTCTGTAAGGATGCTGGAGTTGTGTAGAGTATTTAGTGCTCAAAATCTGCCAGTCATGAAAAAGAGTCATTTTTTTTTCATACACCCCTGCCACCGGATGTCGAGCCCCAGCCCACCAAGGCCGGTGCTAGCCTTTGATGGGGCCGGGACTATCACCTGGCTCATGAATAAGATTAGAGCATTACATGCTCTACAAACTGCTGCTCATACAGAAATAAGGGGCACAGTGGGCTGGAAACAAGCATGTCTGACACTGCTTGTGCTGCCTCAGCAAGGGGGGCATAACCTGTGTGACAGGTTCTCTTAAATTTGTCAGTTTGAAGCCTGTTCTTCCAGAGAAGAGTCCGCTTAATTCATGAGCAGATGTTAGCTCTGCCCACTCACTGCTAGCTCCACCCACTCTTGGATAGCCCCACCCCTTCAACCTTTTACTTTGAATAGGTAAAAACCTGTGAATAAATGACAGGTGGGTGGGGCTAGCTCTGGGCGGGCGGGGCTAACACCTGCTCATGAATACACTGGACTCCCCTCTGCAAACTGCCGGATTTGAGCAATAAATGCTATGAAACTGCTGCATCTTACAGAATAAGGGGCACAGTGCTGGAAACAGCATGTCTGTCACTGGCTTGTGCTGCCCTCAGCAAGGGGGCATAACCTATGTGACAGATTCCCTTTAAGCTGCCAATACATATAAAACTTTCTGAAATCTGCAGGAATGGCTCTATCTTACATCTATGGAGGGGTCCTGACAAATGATGTTGAATTGTAACATCTGCTCCTTATGTTCTCAAGGTAAATAAGCCACTGCCCAGCCTATTTCCCCTTACCATCAATAATATATGCAGGGTTAGCTGAACTGAGCGTGCATATGTATGGGGAGGATGGTTGGAAGAGCCTTTGGGTGACCAACAGCTATTAACCCCTTAAGCCGAACGCCTGAAAAGTAGTTAATGACCACAACATTTTCTTAGTTTTTGCCTCCTTGCGTTTCAACAGTTGTAACTTTTTTATTTTTTCAATCACACAGTTGTTTAACAGGCCTCGTATAATTTTTAGACAATTGTACTTTATGGGGGAAATAGTTTTAAGTTCCTTAATAATAGTTGCAGACTTTTTTAAAATTTTCTTTAATTTTTTTTTTTTTTTTACATTATGTTTTACACTATTCACATTTGACACTTAATAACTTGTTAGATTAATTGTACAGGTTATTACGGTTGTGTGGATATCTAATATATGTAGGTTTTTTGTGTGTGTAATGTATGCACAATTATTTTTTATTAAATATTTATTTTTATATTTATTTCATTTTTTTTTAAACACTTTTATGTCTTTTACTTTTTTTAAAAAAATCCCATAAAGGGAAAACTGTTTTACATTTTTTTTTTTTTTTTCTCCACTTCATATATGCTAATACATTATAATCTGTGTCAGTCTGACAAAAGCAGTGATCAGGGCAGCACACAGTCTGCCCTGATCACTAGGTTATTACACAGACAGCCTTGGGACTACTTTAGGTCCCCAGGGCTGACTGTGCAGCCGTTCCCCGGGCTCTGTCGGGTCCCCGGGGTGTTCCGATCACCAGATAGAGCAGGGGAACCCTTTGATTGCGCTGCGGTGATGATCCGCTGCAATCAAAGGGTTAAAGCACCGGGGAGCGGAGGTTTCCCCCGCTCCCCGGTGCTCGCAGGAGCTGCCCTGGGATCAGGGCTGTATAGTACAGCCCCGATCTCAGCACAGTTGCGCCGCCCAGAGCCACAAACTCCGATGTCTGCAGCGACGCCAAAGACGATGCTAAAGACTAAGTGTTTTGAGCGACTTATTATTGACAAAGTTGAAATCGGCACAGTTTTTATGGTGAATCGGATTTTTTAGATCATCGATAATTTAGGTTTAAGATCTGTGCATCATCTTTAAGATCGCGCCATTTTCGGCGCTTCCATCATGTTTGGGCCGTCCAGCAAAATCAGCTTACAGAATAGAGGCAGGGTGAGATTGTGGTGCACGTCATGACACGGGATGTGTATGGTTGCGATTGGCTGGAAAAATCACATGACCTCCGTTTTACATAGAACAGCCCTTCCCTGTTCATGAATCAGCGTCTCCTCAGCGTCACTCATAGCAGTAGGACGTGCGCTCTGCTGCACTGCCTGTGGCCAAACATCTCAGCGAAATTATTCTATTTCTTCACAGAGAAAGCTCTACTGTTAGCTGTGATCCCTACAACTTAGTTAGATCATAGATTGGAAAGATTTTATTGTAGTTTAGGTAGAGAATTTTAAAGGAGCATCTACCGCTGTAAAGCACGGAGGGGACCGGGGGTGTGGGGGGGGTGGGTTCACGCGGGCAGAACACAGACAAGCTCTATAAAGAATACTGGATAAAGTTCACCAAGACTTATGTAACTTGCAATAGCTTTAAAATTAACAGTTTTCTATTGAAAGTATTTTCCTGGATATTGGTCAGCCTGAACTTATATTAAGGATACACATCTTTCTAGTAACTGCAGGTCTCTTTGTTAGTGCAAAACCTCCCACTTTTATTATCAGTATACATTTCATGATAGGTGTTCTTTTCAATTTTGCCCATTCCAGCTTTGTTGATATAGCCACCTTGCAGTTAATTTAGAATCCAGCAATTTTGTAGTCCAGCAACAGGTTTGATAGGTGCCAAAAATACCTTTTAATTATCCGAATACATTACAGATACTTGTTATTTCACTTTTTGCGCACTACAGGCTTTGTTCATTGAAGGCACCTTGCCACTTAAATGTGGAATACAGCAATATTTTGTAGTCACCACAGGTGAATTGAAAGGTGCCAAAAAATTACCTTTTAATATCCGAATACATTATATACATAAACGTGTTTTTTTCACTTTGGCGGCACTACAGCTTTTTCATTGAGCACCTTGCACTTAAGATGTGAATACAGCAATATTGGTAAGTCATCCACAGGTGAATTGAATAGGTGCCAAAAATACCTATATTACCGAATACATTAGCATAAACGTGTTTTTTTTTTGCCCTTTGCCTAGTCCAGATTTGTTGATAGAGCCACCTTGCAGTTAAATTTGAATCCATCAATTGGTAAGTTACCACCCCAGTTAATTGATTAGGTGCCCTAAAAATACTTATTATTATCCGAATAACTTACAGATACGAGTTTTTTGCACTTTTGTGCCCAGTCCAGAATTGTTGATAGAGCCACCTTGCAGTTAAATTTGAATCAGCAATTGTGTAGTTACCAACAGAGAAATTGTTAGGTGGCCAAAAAATACCTTTTTATTGATCCGAATACATTACAGATACGTGTTTTTTTTCACTTGGCCACTACAGCTTTGTTCATTGAGGCACTTGCACTAAATGTGAATACAGCAATTTTTGTAGTCAACCACAGGTGAATGAATGGTGCACAAAAAGATACCTTTTATTACATCCCGAATACATTACAGATACGTGTTTTTTTCACTTTTGCCGCACTTACAGCATTTGTTCATTGAGGCAACTTGCACTTAAATTGTATACAAGCAATTTTCAAGTTCACCACAGGTGAATTGATAGGTGCAAAAATAACCTATTTATTATCCAAATACATTACGATACGTGTTTTTGCACTTTGCCCAGTCCAGATTTTGTATAGAGCCACCTGTGCAGTTAAATTTTGAATTCGACAATTGTGTAGTTTACCACAGGTGAATTGATAGGTGCCAAAAAAATACCTTTTATTATCCGAATACATTACAGATACTGTTTTTCACTTTGGCGCAGGCCAGAGCCTTTGTTGATAGATCTACTTTGCAGTTAAAATTTGAATACACAATTTTGTAGTCACCACAGTGAATTGAAAGGTGCCAAAAATACCTTTTAATATATCCGTATACATTTCAACAGGTGTTTTTTTTCACTTTTTGGTCAGTCAAGCTTTGTGTTAGATCTACTTTTGCAGTTTAAAATTTAATCCAGCAATTTTTGTTTATGATTTGAGGATTTGAGAATACTGTGATTTGCGTCTTTTAAAATAAGAGACTTTCCAAAACTCCTTCCATAACCTTCTCAAGATGTTTACATTTTGAACATGGAGCGAAAATATCAGGTGGTAAGCTAGCAAAGAGGGGGGTAGGACCTGTAGGAAAGGTACGGAAGTAGGTGCTCCTTACAGTGCTTGGCGACAACACGCATGCAGCGGATCGCAGTTGCAGTACCCGTCAGGCCATGTCCATGCTGGGTCAGGGCCCTGTAGAATCTCGTAACGAACATCGTCGCCAATCTGTTCTTCAGTAGGTTAGTTGCACCACCTGCATCCAGCAGTCTTACCTCCTCGTCCTCCAGCGTCACACCGGCCACGAAAGGCT
The DNA here is from genome assembly GCA_025379985.1 of Phyllomedusa bahiana. Classification (NCBI taxonomy): domain Eukaryota; kingdom Metazoa; phylum Chordata; class Amphibia; order Anura; family Hylidae; genus Phyllomedusa; species Phyllomedusa bahiana. Next base: position 170,040 of record JAODAL010003023.1, read on the forward strand.
CATCAGCCTCATCAGCATCCCGTCCAACATGAAGAGCCAAATGTCAACTCGTGTACCCACCACGTGGATAATCCATTTCTGGAAGACCTCTTTGATGACAAATGGCGGTTTGGGTCAAAGGCATGTTAAAAGATCAAGAGGCCAAAGAGGATGATTTTCTCTGCTCTGCTGACGCCGAACGCCCAGTTTACTGATGCCGATCAGAGGAGGAGAATGAAGCCGTCAACTCGCAAAAAATCCGTCGGATTCGTCAACGCCTTGGAGTCCTCTTGCTGTAGCCCGCAGCTCCTGGATGCAGAATGTCAGGACGACCAAGTCCACCTGTGTTGATGATGAATAATGACGACATTGCGGATCCAACGTGGTCTTTTCCCGCAATTGCTTCGAGTCAGCATTCATACTGGACGAGGAGGAAGACGCATGGGGTAGTGTCATTACGGGTTTCCGCCTCAAAAAGGGAGAGGGCGGTCGCAGAAGTCTGCTGATAAATTCCAAATTCCACCAGCCACGGTTCCAGCGCAAACCCCGCTCCTCTCTTATCGTCTCGCCGTCAAAAAAAGGTCCAGGACCCCTCCCCCCCCCCCCCCCCCCCCCTCAAGCCTGGCCTTCTTTGAGCAAGCCTCTGATTTCACCCAGCGAATGTCATATGCCGCCTTTGCCGTAAACGCATAGTAGAGGCAAGAACCTTAGGTGTTAACCACCACCACCATGCCAGTCCACATGCAGCGTGAAATGCATGAGTTGAAAATGGAGGCAACACTAGGCCAAAAAAGGCCCAAGACCCACGCCGGGGCCTCCAACGCACTGTCCACACCACCCTCAGTCTCCCGCTGTCCACCCTCCTCCCTCCTCTCCTCCTCCGCCATCCACCAAGCGTTCCTACAGCTGCCCATGACCTCAGAGTCAAGATCAGGGATCAGGCCTTCCGCTTTCAGCCTCCACCGTCGCCCGAGTACCACCAGCCCGAGCCGCCAAGACCCATCCTATCCTACCCCTTCTCCTTCGCCAGTTTTGATGACCTGCACCGCCGTACAGAAGCCAGTCTAGCAGCCAGCCTTCTTTCTTCCAGGTTTGGAAGCAGAAGAAAACACTTTAACCCAAACCATCCAAAGCCCAAAAGCCTGAATGTCGGCATTGCCTGCTTTTGGCCTTGGAAATGTTGCTTTCGTCTGGTGACAAAGGATGGGTTCCCCACTTCATGGCCCTTAGCCTGCCCCCAATACCAGAATGCCGAGCAGGCATTTCTTTGCCAGATTAGGCTTCCATGCCCTGGCCAGCCAGCGTGTACCATCTAAATTTTCATTCAAGCGCGTTGTCTGCATCTGTTCCCGGAAAATCCATCTGACCACCGACACCATGGACTAGTAAGCACGGCGCAAGGCCGCTAATAATCTCTGTGACAGCTCACTGGTGATCCTAAGGTGGATGTCTCTGGGGGTGACGGTGTCTCTCAGCTCAGCGCACGCTCTTCAAAACCGCAGGGATGGTGCAGGTTCTTTCCCAAGTCCTCTGGTGGCATCTCGTGCCCAGAGAAACCATGCCGTGGTTTTTGAAATTATCTACCTTGGAGACCTGTCCACACACAGGTCAGGAGCTGTGGACGGCTCCTCCGCAACGAGACCGAGCGCTGTCTGGGTGCCAAGAACCTTGTGCCAGCAAGGTGGTGTGCGATAACGGTGCGAAAATCTGCTGCCGCTTCCTTAATAATCGTAAGTCTTGTATCACATCCCCTTGCCTTGGCACATGTCATAACCTTGACGTCCCAGAAATATCTAAATGAGCTACCCGGGTCTGGACCTGCCTGCTGAGGAAGGCTCGAAGTCTAAGTTTTCGCACTTCCCGGATCCGCCGTTCCACCCTGCTTCGTTCCCGCCTGGCTGCGTGCAGCGTCAGCTCGTCCTCCCCGTCAAACCGTCCTCATTGTTGACTGGCAACACTCTGAATTCCACCTCCACATGCTACTCCAGCGATTGTTGCAGCAGCGCAATGCCAATACGCATACAAGTGACAACATTTCCGTCACCGCTGCTTGTCAAGGTCAGCGCCCTCAGGTGGTTGAGCCACCGAGATGAGCAGGTGAAAGAGCTCTGCACCATCCTTGCCAGTTTTTGAAGAATCCACCAAAATGGTCAGTGCGGACAATTGCCCTTGTCAGCAATGATCATTGGTGTGATCTAGTTCTGGGAAACGATCGTTGGACACTCTGAAACAACGGTTCCCGCCAGCGACGGATGTGGAGACGGACACAGATGGCGGACACGTGAGCCTTTCTCTCCGTCAAATCCACAATGCCCGACAGTTTTCACAATTTTCATCGGTCTTCATTTTATGCAGTGTTTAGGGGTCCAGGGCAAGTGCAAGGTGGCGCATCAGCTCTCAGGGTGGCATCATCTCAGGCAAGACAGGGCTGTGATAAGCTGTGCCGGAGGAAGCGGAGGAGGAGGAGGAGGTATTCCTAGACTCTACCGACTTACCGACGTCCCTGCCTTGGAAAGAGGTTTGCGCGAATTTATGCGAGGAGGAAGATGAGTAACAGATCATTTGCAGTGCCCTGACCCAGAGGCTTGGGAAGATCAAGGCTCCATTCTCTCCATGAGTGCTTGGATGCTCCATTTTCCTCCAACAGGATCCTCGACATAAGGCCATCAAAATGAACAACAGTTACTGGGTGCCACCCTCCTGGATCCCCGTTACAAAACAAAACATCAAGAGCACTTCCTTCCACCCAGGAAAATGCATGAAATGAGAGACCATGCGATTGATCAACTGGAGACATGTCTGTTGGCGTCTGCTTCACGAACCCCAAATGTCACGGTGGAGAACCAACATCAGCGGACGTGACAGCATGTAGAGTGCCAAGTAGCCGTAGCGCAGTGCAGCAGCAGGCAAGTGGCAGAAGCCTAATGGGTGACCTCTGGCCAATCTTTATTTACCACCTCACCAACGCAACTGCAATGCAGGGCAACACATACAACACACAGAGCCAGCTTTAAGATCATGTCATGACTAACTGCGTCTCAACACCGATTGTTTTTTGTATGTTTGTCCGGACCCAATAGACTTCCTGTATACCAAAAGGAACTAATGGCCCGAGCTCGCTCCGCCACGCCATAGAGGTGTTGTCCTGCCCAGCAGCCAGGCGTTCATATCTGAGGCGGGACCTTCAGGCACAGCTGGAGGAGTCATTACAGACAAACGCATCCCGCTTTCCACAGGTAATGTGATCGTTTGACTTTCATCAAGATGAAATCAGGTCAATGGATCACTGATGATGTTGTGGCCCCAATTGCGGGTCACCCGATTAGCTGCCGGTCCTACTTCACATTCCTCTTCAAACAGAAATGACCTCTTGAAAACTTGTTTTTTTAAATGATCATTTCTTACAGCAATTTTATTCTCTTTCCCAACAGTTCATTTTGCCTGGTTTGCTGTTAGGAGACTGTAAAAACGACCAAGGTTTCATGACAACACCGAATTCCATTTAACTCACTTAATCTTTAGAATTTTTCCACGCATTGTCAAATGGGTTTTGAGGTCATGTTGCTGTGAGCATACAGCAATAATCATGGTCCTTTGGAACAGAAATGTGGCTTTTTAAGTGGCATTCTCCCTCACAATTTTTAATAGTGCTGAGAAGACATATTTATAATTTTTTGGGTCATGTTGCTGTGAGATTACAGCAAAACATGGTCCTTTGGAACAGAAATGTGGCTTCTAAGTGGTCAATTCTCCCTCACAATTTTTAAACAGTGGCTGAAGAAGTCGTTATATTTTTATAATTTTTTGGGCCATGCTGCTTTGAAATGCAAGCAATACTAAAGGCCTATTATAAAAAAAAATGTGTTGTTTCTTCCTAACAGACATTTTTCTTCACAATTGTCCAAAAGTGGCGCAAGGGTCATGCTTTGAATTTTTGGGGGACATATTTGCTTGACATGCAGCTATACTACAGGACCTATATAAAAAAAATGTTGTTTCTAACAGACATTGTTCTTCACAATTGTCAAAAAGTGGCTCATGTTCAGTTTTGAATTTTTGGGGGCATTTTTGCTGTGACATGCAGCTATACACAGGTCCTATTATAAAAAATGTTGTTTTAACAGACTTGTTCTTCACAATTGTCAGATGGCCAAGGGTGATGGTGCTGTCAAACAGGATATACGGTAGGACACTGTTAATGGACACATATTTGCAAAATTACTGTTTTTGTTTGAAGATCTTTAACATAGCTATCAATCCCTGTATTGATACAACGCCATTATAGTACAATTAAAAAAAGAGAAACAAAGACATGGGTGTGATTTCCATCCTATTTTAAAAATGTGATTTCTCTAGAATTAACTACTAAAAAACTGCATTGTACCAAAAAGCTGGTAAAAAAAATTCCACTGAATTGTACGAAGGAGGTACAGGAAAACTTGACCAGAATGTATGTTATTTAGAGGAACATGGAGTATTAGCACGGACAGAGAACAAAGAACAGAGACACTATCCTCCAGCACGTTAGTAAAATGAGAAAAAGAAATGCCAAGAAAAGGGCACCTGGTAAGAACAGAGCGTTAACCACCAAGTATTTCCAAGTGAAAGCTCAATTGGGACAACACTCATAACGGAGTTGCAAGCGCGTACCCAGGACAGGACAAAATATGTCAGTTCAAACTAAAATGGTTGGTTAAAAGACTCCTTTTTCCGGCCTTTTTAATCTGGTTCATGCCGGTTTGGGCTCACGCCTGTGGCCCAGACAGGTATAGTCCAGATGTCCAGTTCAAAAAAAATGGTGTTTGAAAGACTCCTTTTACCCGGGCCATTTTTAAAACTGGGGGTCATGCAGGTTTGGGGCTAATGCTGGCTTTCCAGACAGGATAATTCAATGTCCATTCAAGTAAAATGATGGTCAAATCATACTGGAACTGCCTTCAGAGCACTTTTTAATTTTGGGTCATGCAGGTTTAAAGGTCATGCTGGATACAAGACAGGGATAGTGAAGGTCTGTGATTTTTTTTTCTGTGCCTTTTATAACCTAAGTGGTGTTGCCTAGATGTAAGCACTTACCATTGAAACAGTTTGTGGATGTTAAATAATTCCAGCTTCTCCACCCGCTGTTTGGGTGTAAGAATGAAGGTGTTTGTTGCCTCTCACCATTAGCATTAATGGTCAACGATCATAATCTACCATCGACCATCGAATATCTTGTCGATGATGGTCGTAATCGCTCAACACTACTATAGACGAACGACCTGCACCAGCCAACGTCAAAAGTCGGTGGGCAGTCGTTAAGGAGTTAAAGGTGTATTGGCCCCTTTAGCATTCCATCCACTATTTCTGCTTGTACGCAGAATAATTGTTTAACCCACGATCAGTTTGTAATACCTACATATTAAGTTGTAGATGTCATGTGGAATATGGTGTTCAATAGTGACATATGCACTGAGGGCATCAACAGCGGAGCCAATACACCCCATGTACTAAGTGCTGACATCTTATTCCAGGTATTCCAGGCACTGTGTGGAGGAGCCTCTCAGTCTACGACTTTCTGATAGTGCTACTGGGAGGATATCAGGGCTAAATATAACTATGCAGCACTGATATCATATCTAAGCTAACTGTCCTCTAGGACCGCTGCTTTACCTCTATCAGCAGATTTCCTTCTCTGTGCTCTTTTTATTACACTTTAGTTAGGACCTGTGCTATGTCTTGATATGTCTGCTTTAGGAAATCCCTGTGTTCCCTATGAAGTAACAATTCTGTAACCTCTTCTCTTATCGCTCTTTCTTTAAAAATGTATTTCTGAATCTGTCAGATGGGTGTAACCATTCTAGTATTCACAAGAGCGCTTCCCTGCACCCACTGATTCTACCAGCACTGATTGGACTATGTCAGAATGTGCATAGACACACCTCCTATCGGTAACGCCCAGCTGACAGATTCAGTAATACATTTCTAGAAGGAATAACAGATAAACAGCACAACACAGATAGAAGAGAAGAGGCTCCAGGATTGGTATTTCATAGGAAACGCAAGGATTTACTAACACAGACATCAGGAATGACCACAGGTCCGCTTTGAGTTCTGCATATAAGAACACAGCACAATAAACTGAGGAAGACGAAAACCTGAAGGCTTCAAATAATGAATTTTCCCCATCTGGCTGTTTCACAGAGCCTGTTCTTCACATCTAGCTTCAGGGTCCCACTTTCTGTCAGGCTGTGGGTGGTTCTACAGCAATGACTGACACTTCAGCTCTGCTATTCCTAGCTTAGACTGGCCCACAGGGGAATAAGGGAAAACCCCGTGGGCTCTGAGGCATGAAAGACTTGGGATTAGTTTTTTAACTGCCATATAAAACCTCAGAAAGAAAAAAACAAGAAAAAGAGGCAAAAAGCAAGAGACAGCCCATAGGAGGCATGTGCAGTCATTTACAGTTGCTGCAGGGTGGGCCCTGAAAATAAACTCAACTGGTGGGCCCAGAAATAGCTCAACTGGTGGGCCCCTAGAATCAACCTGCAGGCCATAGGCACCCCATTCCAACACTGAGCCTGGTAGAGTGACATTAGTGATAGAGAAGTTTTAACAAAAGGGCACAAGTATAGAGAGCTCTAAAGGGTTAAAGTTTGTTGTTAAGAAAGTTAAACAAGCTCATATGCTGCTGATAAAACACAGCAGGGAGTGACATTATCATCCTGGCTAGTGCTGCTACAGCAGAGAGGGGTGGTCGGTAACCTAGGAATCATTCCGTAAACATGCAGGACATAAGGAGTACTGTAACTCTGAAATGAAGCAAAATCAGAACAACAATGTATTTGGTAATAGTCTTTATTTACCTTTCCCTACTTGTTTAAAGTTTATTAATGTGGTGGGAATTTCCCTTTAACATCAGAAATATTAAAGGGGTTTTTCCACAATCTCATTTCCTGCCTCCTGCCATCCAGTTTTCATCTCTGTCCTGCTCAGAAGGGGGTGGGGCTGTGTGATTTGTAAGAATTGCACTTCATGTGACTCAGTAGGATAGACGACACCAGGCCTTTTCCTCTCTCTAGTGAAAAGAAAGGTCCGTTTATGTGTAGAGAGTAAACATTTTTGGTACAGCACAAGGGTCCTTGGTTCAAATCCCAGCACTAACTTAACCTGTGTATTATATTTTCTCTTATCATGCACAAGAACTCATTGAGGTTTCTTTTTCATTTTCACTGTTTGACTTATTACTAATAGATCCAAAGGACGGAGTAGAGTGACAGCAACCCGTGTCTGTAACACTCAGTAGCTTACCTGAGAGAAGGGTGATGACTGGAGCAAGTGCGACCATCAACTGAGGAGCTCTCAGGCACCTGGACGTATCCCCTGGAGACGAGACTGTAAACAATGGATCACTAAAGGGAGCAGCTAAAACAAAAAGGGTGCAGAATTTTTAATAATGAACAATGGTGAAAAATGTTTGTTTATTTCATTACAAGGCTTCACACTCAATTTTACTTCATGCAAAAAACCCCTTTAATTTAAAGACTGTAGGAGATCCCCTGTCAGCGTTTTTCCAGGAGGTTTTGGTGTTCATGATATCTCAAAGTATTTAAATGTGGCTTCTGATGTTTTATAGCCAAAACAGTATGAGATATATATGTACATAGTAGGAATGCAAAAAGGGGTATTCCCACAAATAAATTGTATCACATATTCACATGCATGCTCAGGCACTGCTCCATTTAAACTCCTCACAAGGGGGTAGCCAGATCCTTCATTCTGATGGTGATGGGGCCCCCAGCAGTTAAGACTTTTTTCCCCTATTCTGTGGATGGTTGATGGATTTTAATTACGGGAAGACCTCTTAGTCCATGAACCCTTTCACTAAGGAAAGCCATCACGTGTCTGGAATAACATCTGATGATCATCTGGGGAAATTTGTTCTAATTGACCATTAGCTGATTTCCATATATTTGTAGTTTGTGGTCTCATGTCCATGACACTGTCATAAGTGATAGGCTGAAGCTTCAAGGGTGACACTGAAAGCCCAAATCTCAGACCTCATAGGATGTGTGCTTATTTACTAAGGATTGGACATGATGCCTCCTTGTGGTGGTCGGTGTTCATGTGTCTTTCTATTTTATAGGATAATCCTTTTGCCTACAGCTTTTGCTGGATTCAATAGTATATATATATATATATATATATATATATTATAAAAATATATATATAATTTATGTACACACAATTGTTGAAACAAAAAAGTTTACATACACTATATAAAAATCCCCCTCTGGAAGTTTTTCTCACTCTCTGACATGAATTCTGAATATACCATTCCGATTTAGGTCAATTAGGAACCAAAATTATTTATATTTGCCAAATGCCAGAATAATGAAAGAATTTTCAAGGCATATTAATTACTTTCTGCAAAAGTTTCCATACATTTCATTAGTATTTGGTAGCTTTGCCCTTAAACTGTATGACTTGTGTCAAACATTTTGGATCCTTGCACAAGCTTCTCACAATGGTTGGTAGGAATTTTGACCCTTTCCCTCCTAAACAGAACGGGGTGTAACTGGGCCATGTTTGTTGGTCCCCTTTGCTCGACCTGATTCATCAGCTTTGCCCATAAATTTCCAATAGGATTGAGATCAGGGTTTTGTGATGGTCACTCTAAAACATTGACTTGGTTCGCCTTAAGTCACTTTGTAACCAGTTTGGCAGTATGCTTCGGGTCGTTGTCCATTTGGAAGACCCATTTCTGTCCAAGCTTTAACTTCCTGGCTGATGTCTGGAGATGTTGTTTCAGTATTGCCACATAATCTTCTCTCCTCATGATGCCATCTATTTTGTGAAGTGCACCAGTCCCTCCAGCAGCAAAACAACCACCCACCCTGATGCTACCACCCCTGAGTTTCACAGTTGGGATGCTGTTCCTAGGCTCCCGAGCTTCTCCCTTTTTCCTCTAAACGTAATGATGGTCATTATGGCCAAACAGTTAAATTTTAGTATTGTCAGACCACAAGACATGTCTCAAAAATGTAGGTCTTTGTTCCTGAGTGCATTTGCAAACATTAATCTGGCTTTTATATGTTTCTTTTGGAGTAATGACTTCTTTCTGGCAGAGTGGCCTTTCAGCCCATGTTGCTATAGTACTCATTTCACTGTGGATAATGACACAATCTTACCAGCTTCCACCAACATCTTCACAAGGTGTCAGGGTTAGGCGGCGCTCAGTCTGCAGGGAGCAATGTTCTGCAGCAGCTGATCAGCGACCCCACCTGGATAGACAGTCTGCTGGCAGCTCTGTGAGTGACAGAGGTCCAACCACTCTGGACAGGGGGCTTGTCGCACCAGCCAATGGGAGGACCCGGAGGCCGCTTCAATCAGCTACAGGGGCGGTATCCGGAAATCACATTTAAACGGCCTGAAGGCTGAGTGCAGCACCTATGATATTCTCCTGACTGCCTTGTATTCCTTGTGCTATTGCTTGTTATTTGCTCACCCATGTACCTGACCTCGGCTTGTTTCCTGACTCTGTCTTGCTCTCCGTTTTTGTACCTCGCTCCCATTCGTGTTTTGACCTCGGCTTGTTTACATTTATCCCTCTAGTTCTGATTTGTGGACAAAAATTCCAGCCTCTAGCTGTGCAAAGCTGGTAGAGACATCCCTCACCAGACTGCAGCTGTCATTGCAGAATAAGGGTCCTACAAAGTATTGACTGAATACATATGCACGCCATACTTCTCACTTTTTAATTTGCAAAAATGTAGAAAAGCACATATTTTGCTTTTTACACTTTATAAATACTTGCTATTTTGTGTTGTTCTATCTATAAAACATAATTTTAATAGATTAATGTTTGTGACTGTAACATTTAAAAATGAAGTACAGTTCAAGGGGTTCTGTGTATATGTTGTAAAGTGGCAGCTGGGAAGGTCCTTAATAGGGTATACATACCAGCTAGATTTCTGGCTTACACTAGGTTACCTGGTCTTGCTGAGATAGAAGCAGTTTGTTTGTGTGTGTCAGCCACAGTAAATGGTTGACATACATTTACTAGTAGTATGGTTGCTTCAGCCAAAACCCGGGACGGCTTTTATTGGGAGTAGACAAAGTGTTGGGTGGGTGTCTGCTCCCCATGTTCCAGGCCAGGGTTTTGCTGGCCTTTATGAGTCGGCTAGTCAGCTGACTAGGTGGATCTGACATACAGGTCGAGGAGCTGATCACTGGAGAGATCCAGGATCTCGCATAAGCACTGCTTGCTGACCAGGTGTAGTGAGGGTAACTGCATGCTGCAGCCAGCGCTCAGACGAACAGGTGTTTTATTTGTTTACTGTTCTGTTTGATGTTTGGCATACGTTGAACGCTGTATACCTGTTGTGCCAATAAAGCGCAGGAGGAACCGCATTGGAACCAAAGCAACCTGTCTGCATCTCTATTTGCATTGGACTGCGATCCTGAGAGCGGCGCCCGCTTACAAAGTATATACAAAATAAAATACAAAATACTGTATATTATACATATTTTTAAATTTTATATATATAGAATTTTTTTTCTTCTTCATTGTGCTGGGACTCCTCCGTATACATGTACTTGTGCTGAGCCCTATTTTGCATGTATAGATCTCGTATAAACCTATAGTACAGTATATAAATGCACGGTTTCTCCAGTGCACCCCAGAAGCAAGGGTTGTCTGATTTGTGAGCTCTGGTTCTCCAGCTGTAACTTATCATTTTCATGCCATTAAATGCATTCTTTCCTCTCACAAACATCATTAATGTGTCATTAGTCTGGTAACCAGGCACGCTTTGATTACCCTATGCTTCTCTGTGTCCTTTCCAGGAATCCAGATGTATATTTGTAACAAGGAGCATTACGGCTACCGTCCTGTGCCACTGAAACCACATCAAACCCTGGAGGACGACATTGAGAGCTTTACACACGTCCTGACAGAAGCAATGAGTAAGTGACGCTCTGTGTTAACCCGAGCTGCTGCACATGATTGATATTCTGTTCATATCTAGGATAACAGGAAGCTTTCAACCAAGGCTGATAGCACATTACATAGCTGTTAGCTGAATGCTTGGCGACAGCTATTCCTCTTGACCCCCCTCCACACTCCATGCACTGCATGTCGGGGTTTGCTGGTGTGATGTGTCTTCAATAGGGAGAGAGGGCTAAGTGATGAAAAAACCCTTGGAGCTGTTTTAAACCCTTAAAAAAACTCCAACTGCTAATCCTTTCTGCCCCAAGCTCTGTCGGGGGGGGGGAGTTGGAAAAAGCTAATTACATTAGTTGGTTTTGCCCAGTCGTGATAATCGAATTCATAAAATCAGGGAGAACTTGAAGCGATTTTTACTTTTTTCAATATGCCGTGAGATTGACAAACACATCACATTGCTGATAGCTTTTACCCAAGCAAGTGTTTGGCCATCTCCCAAATCCCCTACACAATTGGCTGAGGATTGTCTCTCCCAACTCTCCTCTATACTTGCACTCTCAGTTGATGATTGTATCTCCTTACTCCCCTATATACTTGCACTCTCAGTTGATGATTGTCTCTCCCAACTCCCCTATATACTTGCACACAGTTGATGATTATCTCTCCCAACTCCCCTATAAAAATTGCACACTAGTTGTTTATCTCTTCCAACTCCCATATTTTCTTTCACGTCAGTTTATGATTTTTTCTTATTAGACCATTAAAAAAAATTTTTGTTTATGTTATAATTCCGCAGAAAATCTGCAGCAATTTTTTTTTTAGCCAAAAAATCGGCCCCCTAATTTGTTCGTTTTTATCTCCCCATTTTGGTGAGTTTTGTGCTGTTTTTTTTGGTTTATCATAGATTTTTCTGTATTGCCTTTCATGGGTGAAGGCATTGAAGTCAATGTAGAAAAGTCCATGACAAAATCTGCAACAAATCTGCATCAAAATATGACAAAATCCTAACGAATTGTTACCGTCCGGGGGTCAATATTTTGGGTGCGGGTTGAATCAAAAATACTGTGGATTTTCTGTTGGACATCTAGTGTATCCAACCAAGACTGCCATCGATAATTTCAGGACCCCATACAGTCAAATCATCAGAGCACAACCAGCAAATATCTTGCACCATATCAGTGGGGCCCCTTTTTTAAACATTTTA
>JAODAL010003024.1:0-92500 GCA_025379985.1 Phyllomedusa bahiana
GCCCCCGAAGGCTCCGGGCGACCGGCGAGCCCTGGGGGTGTATTCCGGGCTCAGCCGCTGCGGGGGGCGAGCCCGGCGCCTGCGGCCCACGCCGCTACCCCCAGACAATGCAGGAGTCACCGCAGCCCTGCGGCCGCCCGCCCTGCCCATGGAGGGGCCGGCCGGCTCCTCAGCTCCGACGCCAGAAGCACTGCCTCCTGTAGCTGCATCCGGCTCCCCAACTCCAACCTGCTCATGGCTGTCCACGGGCGCCGCGGCCGGATCCCCGGCCCCGCTCACTAAATCCCGCACAACCGCTTGCAACCAGGCGGCTCCCTGGGTTGCTGCCAGGCGCCTCAAGAACTCCCTCTGCTCCGCTGACATCGCGGGACGAGCCGTCAGCACGGGCGTCCTGCTCAGCTGAATCCTGGCGCGCAAGTGCCGCACGGCCGGAAGGGGAGGTATTAATACTCCTCATCACTTCCGCTCAGCCTCCGCTTCCGGCCGCACGTACACCGCGGCTTCAGCCGCGCCCAGCCCGCCGGGTCATGGCGCGCCTCCCCCAGGGGGCGTGGCCCAGTCCGGCGCACTGCTTGATGGGGTCCAGTGCGGTGACATGATGGGGTGCAGTGCGGTGACATGATGGGGTCCAGTGCAGTGACATGATGGGGTGCGGTGACATGATGGGGTGCAGTGCGGTGACATGATAGGATGATGGGGTGCGGTGACATGATGGGGTGCAGTGCGGTGACATAGGATGATGGGGTGCGGTGACATGATGGGGTGCAGTGCGGTGACATGATGGGGTGATGGGGTCCAGTGCGGTGACATGATGGGGTGCAGTGCGGTGACATGATGGGGTGATGGGGTCCAGTGTCGTGACATGATGGGGTGCAGTGCGGTGACATGATGGGGTGATGGGGTGCAGTGTGGTGCGATGATGGGGTGATGGGGTCCAGTGTAGTGACATGATGGGGTGCAGTGCGGTGACATGATGGGGTTTTGGGGTGCAGTGCGTTGACATGATGGGGTGATGGGGTGCAGTGTGGTGACATGATGGGGTCCAGTGTGGTGACATGATGGGGTCCAGTGCGGTGACATGATGGGGTGCAGTGCGGTGACATGATGGGGTGATGGGGTCCAGTGCGGTGACATGATGGGGTGCAGTGCGGTGACATGCTGGGGTGGTGGGGTGCAGTGCGGTGACATGATGGGGTCCAGTTTGGTGACATGATGGGGTGCAGTGCGGTGACGTGATGGGGTCCAGTGCAGTGACATGATGGGGTGCAGTGCGGTGACATGATGGGGTGATGGGGTGCAGTGTGGTGACATGATGGGGTCCAGTGCGGTGACATGATGGGGTGATGGGGTGCAGTGACATGATGGGGTCCAGTGTGGTGACGTGATGGGGTGCGGTGGGGTGATGGGGTCCAGTGCGGTGATGTGACGGGGTGCAGTGACGTGATGGGGTCCAGTGCATCACATGATGGGGTGATGGGGTCCAGTGCGGTGACGTGATGGGGTCCAGTGCATCACAAGATGGGGTCCAGTACATCACATGATGAGGTCCAGTGCAGTGACATGATGGGGTGCAGTGTGGTGACATAATGGGGTGCAGTGCGATGGCATGACGGGGTGATTGGGTGGGGTGCATGACATGATGGGGTCCAGTACATCACATGATGAGGTCCAGTGCATCACATGATGGGGTGATAGGGTCCAGTGCAGTGACGTGATGGGGTCCAGTGCATGACGTGATGGGGGGCAGAGATATGATGGGGTGCAGTGACATGATGGGGTCCAGTGCATGACGTGATGGGGTGCTGTGCAGTGACATGATGGGAGGGAGGGTGTCTTCCAGTGCAGCGACAAGATGGCTGATTGGGGGGGGAGGGACAGTCCAGCGATGGCTGAATGGGGGGGGGGGGGGGGTCCAGCGCAACGACGCAACGGGGGAGTTTATATGCCGGGCGGGTGAAAGGTAATATTGTGGGATGACTGCTTTTTTTTTTTTTTAAGGGTATAGTGAGGTGGGTTTGGAGTGTGCAGTGAGGTGACTAGTCATTTCATAGGGTTTGCTGGGATGACCGCTCCTTTCCAGGGTTCCAGTGAAGTGATGCATGGTTCTGTAGGGATCAGTGAGTTGACAGATTTGCAGGGTTCAGTGGAGTGACGAGTAGTTTTTTAGGAGTCGATGGGGTTTATGATGGGACAGGTGAATTGATGGGGTTCAGTGAAGTTGGTGAAGGTTTTTTGGTTTGATGGGTTTTCACTTAGGATTCAGTGGGATACAGAGATTCAGAGTTTTAATAAAATAATTGTTTTTTCAGTTGGGTTCAATGGGGGACAGTTGATTTAGCCGGGATATGTGGGGTAAAGAGTGGTTTAGAATGGTTCAGTGACGTGAAGGGGATGTTTTAGGGGGATGGTGACTTGGAGGGGATGCACATGGTTTAGTACAGTTCAGTTTGGTGCACCCTGTGCCACTTCCTGTTACCCCAATGTATCTTCCCTGGTGAAGAGCACAGTCAGTGTGATGGGTTAATCAATCGGTGATGTCACAGAGCATCTTGATGGTGGCTATTCAGCAGATGACCTTTGTCTATGCAGCTGCCATTTCCAGATGGTTCGCTAGACGTGACAATATGGTGGTGGTTTATCGCAGCGTCCAGCTGGTAAGGCCCCAGTGGAAAATATGTAGTCATCCCAAGATCAGATCTTCTCTATGTCTAGAGTGCTTGATTACCTATTCATCTACTCAACATATAAGATTGTATTAATCACAGACTCCTTATAAGGTATACATAGTGTAAAGCTGGCCATTCCCTTCTGATAGTTGTTGACTGCACATTCATTCAGCCAACAGCTATTTCTCCCAATTTTAAGTCCAGGTTAAACAAAGTTTTGACCTGCCAAAGCATAGGCTCGTAGGACATTAAAGCTGCCCTGTGGTATCTAGCAGAAAGATGTTAGCAGCAGATCCTTTGTCTTGTTGATTGTATGTGGGGCCCTTATGGATTGGGCTTGTCTTTCTAGCATATTTTGTAGATGTTCAATCAAATTCAGATCTGGGCGCTTTGGCCATGTGAACACCTTGAACTCTTTGCTATGTTCCTTAGGCCATCTCTGTGCTCTCCCCCTAAGATTTAGGAAATGTAGTTGCCATGCAGGGGTGCACATAGTATGCAACAAGATTTAGAGATGGTATGTGTCAAAATAACATCCCTATAAATGCCAGGCCCCAAGCTTTCCCAGCAGAGCCGTGTCCAGAGCATCACATTGCCTTCGCTGTCTTGTATTCTCTCCATGGTGCGTCCTGGTGCCAGCTCTTTCCCACTTGGCTGTCCACGTGAGGTAAAATAAAATGTGTTTCATCATACCAGGACTCCTTCCTCTGCTGTTCCCTGGTCCAGTTCTGATGTTCGACTGCTTAGTGCATATGCTTTTGGAAGAGGACATGGGCATCATGGGCCCTCCGACTAATACAAGACTACCGAGCCCTGTAATCTGCAGTTGCCGATGTGCTGTGTGTTCAGACCTCTTTCTATCATGGTCAGGATCAACTTTTTGCACAACTTGGGCTACACTAGCTCTTCTGTCTAGTTGAACCAGATGGGCTATACAGACAGTCTCCGTTTTTTTTTAGTTTTGGATAGTGCAGGAAGGGTTTTCACATTTGTTTTAATGTCTGTGCCCCTTTTAAGAAGATTTCACCTCATGTGCTGCTGTGGCATGCTGGAACTTGTCATTCCACAACCACTATCTGCTGTGGAATATGGAACTACAAGTGCCAGCATGCCCCATAAGTCTCCGTTTGTAACTAGGGGACAGATGCAAGTCAGAACGGTGTAAGTCAGGGACGGCCTGTGCTTTTACTTCATAGATAGATCAATAAGCCATGGGCACATGTGACCCTAGTTCACCAGTACTTCCTTGGGCCACTTTTGGTAGGTTCTAATCCCCCAAGACCTTACTTTGGAGAGGCTCTGACCCAGTCGTTTAGCCATCACAATCTGTCATTTGTCAGTCACTCAGATCCTTATACTTAATTTATTTTTCTGGGTCCAAGTGTAAGAACTGTTCACATGCTGCCTGATCTGCTCTACTGTGTGACAGGTATGCGCTGTATATATGTACAGTACATTGATTCCAGTACAGCTGCAGAAAGCCTTTCAACGGGGTTGGAACACACTTAGTCAGCAGACCCCAAATACAATAGGAAAAGTATTTGGAATGGAAAAAAAAAAGGGTGGTTGTAGGCGAAGTTGCATTCCAGAAATAGTGCTGGTTCCCTCTAGACCTTCCCAGCTCCATTTATTATAAGGAGATCCACATAGTTCGAACAGTCAGCATTCACCCTAAGGGTTCGTGCCTTATCCATGGAGCTGCTTTCTGCTTACACTGACTTGGAGGAGATGATTCAGGTAAATAGAACGGATTTCTGGCAAGTAATAGTCAACATCTTTTGAATCCAAAATCTTCTAAAGAAAAGAAGTCATGAGGTTTCCTATGAACTTGTCCTGTTCCTAGGAAAATCAAGCATGTCAGGTTCTTACTTAACCTGACCTGCAAAATGCCATGATTGTACAGTAATGGAAGGTGGACAGGAGAGGGACTAGACATGCTACAGGACATGCTACGTGATCAACTTTGTAGGAAACATTAAACCATTTTTTTAAATTCTACTTCATTTTGGATGCATTTTAGAAGTGCTGAAAGTAGACCTGCGACATCTCCTGACATATCTGTTGTATTCCCTATGAAATAACTATTCTGGAGCATCTTCCCTGTGTTGTTCCTCTGTTATTCCTTCTAGAAATGTATTACTGACCTGTCAGTTGGGTGTTACTATTCCAGTTTATAAAGAGCTGTGTCTCTATACACATTGATTCGACAATAGACACACCCCAATTGCTAAAACCCAGTTGACAGATTGCTAAAAATTTTCTAGGTGGAATAACAGGATAACCTGATCTCTCCATCACTGTCAATGGCTACACCCTCTCACCAGCTCCACAAGTCCGCTGCCTTGGGATAACCTTTGACTCCTCTTTATCCTTCAAACCCCACATCCAAACCCTTACCTCCACCTGCCGCCTCCACCTGAAAAATATTTCACGCATTCGCCCATTCCTCAACTCTGACACTACAAAAACGCTAGTCCACGCCCTCGTCATCTCCCGCCTCGACTACTGCAACATCCTTCTCTGTGGCCTCCCATCCAGCACTCTCGCTCCCCTTCAATCCATACTAAACTCTGCTGCCCGTCTTATCCACCTCTCTCCCCGCTACTCCTCTGCCTCTCCCCTCTGTCAATCCCTTCACTGGCTCCCTGTTGCCCAGCGAATCCAGTTCAAGCTAGAAACCTTGACCTACAAGGCTCTCCATAACCTCTCCCCTCCATATATCTCTGCTCTAATCTCCAGATACCTCCCCTCACGCAATCTCCGCTCCTCACAGGACCTTCTCCTCTGCTCCCCTCTCATCAGCTCCTCACACAACCGTCTCCAAGACTTCTCCCGTGCTTCACCCATTCTCTGGAACTCCTTAACCCAACACATCAGACTCTCCTCAACTTTCACCAACTTCAAAAGCAACCTGAAAACCCATCTCTTCAGGATTGCTTATAACCTACACTAACCCCACCACCAGTACACCGCCCCACAAACATGTCCGCCCCTCACCTTCTGTCTCTCCCCTCCTTCCTTGTAGATTGTAACCCCTCGCGGGCAGGGTCCTCTTTCAGTTACTAGTCATTTTTTGTCACCATTGTATCTGTTCAACCTTTGTTATGTATGTAATTCCCCTTGAATGTACAGCATCCTGGTATTAATGGCGCTCTAAAATAAATAATAATAATAACCACACAAGATAGAAATCTATGGAGAAATGCTCCAGAACTGTTATTTCATGGTTAACCGATATATCAGGAGATGTCACAGGTCCTCTTTCAAGGCGTCTCGCCACACTGTTTGGCTATGTTCACACGGCTTAACTGCGGGACGTAATAACGCCCCGCACTTACGCCGTGTGGCGCGGGGCGGGAGCGGGGGAGTGAGCGGGGGGCCGGCACCTCGCCGGCTCATAGACTTGCATTACCAGCTGGTAATTCACATGTCACTTATCTCCCCGCCCGGCGGATTCGCCGAGCTGGGAGGGGAGACGTAATCCATAGTTCTCTATGAGAACTGTGGATTACTGTAATGAATGGGCCGTTTTCAGCCCGTAACTTGTACACTTCGGCGCGTAATTACGGACCGAAATACGGCCCATTTTAAGCCGTGTGAACATGGCCTTTCATTCATGCATCCAGTCTCTTCCTGGTCAGGCTGTGGGTAATTAGCATATCCGCTCCATATTCAAAGGTCTTCTTATTACTCTGACACGAGAGCAGGAGATGTTTATCTAAAGCCCAGAGCTAATTTTTGTAGCGAGACAACCCCCTTACAGGGATATTCCCATCTCAGACATTTATGCCATAAATGTCTGATAAGTAAAGGGTCCATGTCAGAATCCCTCATCTATCAGGAGGATAGAGGTGCTGTGACAGCTGTACACTGATTCAGTGCAGTTGTTAACCATTGCTTGGCTTTCTCCATACACTGGATTGGGCTTTACCTCTTAGCACAGTCATTTCTCCATTAATTTCAGTAGTAAAAACATCTGCTTTGTCACAGGACAGCATTGTTTTGAGGTGAGTGTTCCATGGATGGGACCTCTACCTACCGGGACTTTTCCACAGGACATGCTATAAATGTGTATGATAGGAATACCCATTTAAGATCTCTTAACCCCTGTATTCATTATAGGTTACATTGAGAACTGAATTATTGCTCATTTTTATTACTTCCCAGATACATATTTGTGTAATGTGGTAAAAGTTAGGGATCAACAGAACTGGCGTAAGTGACTTACAATTGCTATTAGATCTGTGGCCAGGGAAGGTGGTCAGATAATCCTTAAATAGCATCTTAAATATGACGCTGTTAATTTGACTTAAAGACACTGTGGGCCACATGTATGAAAACCGTCTAGGTCTAAAAACTCACTTTGTTGCCCATAGCAACCAATCCGAGCTCCTCTTTCATTTTTCCAGCGCACTATATGAAATGAAAGGGGCGCTCTGATTGGTTGCTATGGGCAACAAAGTGAGTAGGCAGTTTTCATACATTTTTCCTCTATAGCTATAAATATACCATTTTTATTTAAGGGGGTATACTTGTTTCAATGATTAGCTTGAGACATGTAGGCAAAGGTAAACAGATACTATTACCAACTATATTGCTGTTGTGATTTTGCTTCTCTTCAGAGTTAGGAGCAGGTCTTATTTGCTGATTTTGTACACAAGCTTCCCTAGTTACCAGCCACCTCTCTATGCTCTTTCATGCTGCAGCAGTGGCCTGGATGGGGACATCATTTCCTGCTGTTTATCTGAAAATACAGGAGCTCAATTACATTACTTACTGACAAACTTTAATCCTTTAGAACTCTGTAGCCGTATGTACTACAGTTTACAAACCTTTTGCACTCGTCACTTTATAGGTAGGTTCACACAAGAAAAAGCATTTCCTTGTCAGAAATTCCAAGTTTTCAAATGCAGAATAAAAAAATCTGCGTTTTTTTGCCTCTATTTTTGAATATTGATGCCGCGTAAAAACGCCTGAAAGAATTAGCATGTTAATTATTTTTAAGGACTTACAGTACACACTGAAAATACTCAAGTAAAATCAGCGTAGTCTGTATGACAACACTGAGTTTACATGGGGCTCAATGGAGGTCGGTTTACCAACAGTTTGGGTATTGCTGATTCTGAGGCAGATTCAGTATATAATCCACCCCCAGAATCCGCGTCCAAATCCGTTGTGTGAACATACCTTATTGAGTTCAGCCAGAGCTGATACACCAGTCATTGCTGTAAACCCCTCTCCTTCACTCGGCTTAACCAGGAAGTGTGAATCTGAAGCTGGCTGTGGGTCTCTGAAACGGCATGGTCTCACCATGCTGTTTCAAAGAGCCAAAAGCAGCTTTATATTCATGCTCCCTGTCTATTACTGGTGGTTCTATACCAGTGATTAGCATATCCGCTCCATGGTCACATTTCTCCTAATTGCACTCCCATAAGCATAGGAGATGTCATCTAAAGGGCATAGAGCTTCAGAGTTCAAAGTTAATACTTAGAAGTAATTAGTCTCATTTGTCCTGTAGTCCTATGTACTGACCTGTGGTGAAGTTACTCCTTGTTATCACAAGGCATTATGGGAAAAGAGCTAGAAGCTCAAGCGCCCTCTATTGTATGTAACAAATCCTCAGTTTGCTTCTGACTCACTGGGTCTTTGGAAAGCAAAAGAGATGTTAGCCAAGCCAGCAAAACTCATCTGCATACAACCGTTTTGGGCTTTTGCCCCTAGTCAGTGCAGAGCAGTGCTTGCCGGCTGGGTGGGAGGCAATGAATCAGATAAGACAAATAGATAGACCAAGTTGGTAACCCAAAGAAACCTTTG
Source organism: Phyllomedusa bahiana (assembly GCA_025379985.1). NCBI lineage: Eukaryota > Metazoa > Chordata > Amphibia > Anura > Hylidae > Phyllomedusa > Phyllomedusa bahiana. The sequence continues at coordinate 8,481 of JAODAL010003024.1, forward strand.
TGCAGTCAGAATAGATAAAATCTTTTACCTCCTGACCAGGGGACATATATTTGGAAAAAGTCTTCAATTACCTGTCCCTAGGTGCTGAAAGCTAATCTTTGTAGTGAGACAACCCCTTTAATGTTAGACTATTTTGTATAGGTGTTTTATATGTGATATGCTATATTACCATGCATTGTGCTGCTCATTTGAACCGTTACTCTAGTCATATAACACACCATGTGATAGGAACCTTGCTGTACTTGGGTGGGGTGTAGTAGAAAAGTTTACTCTTTACACTTGGCTTGGTTTCCTATCCGATTTGGAAGCAAAAAGGCAGAAAAGAATGTATCCAGTCTTCTCCGATCACAGATTGCTGTAACACCTCCTATAATAACAGGAAAGCACTTCACTGCTTTCAGAGAGCAGATAAATGGTCATATGATTAGTCTAACCAGCATAATAAAATCATTCATTTCTAATTTAAAAAAAGCTACTGCTGACTTTTTCTCATTAACACAAGCATGATGGGTCTCGTGCATGAGTAATGTCCCTTGGACAGCTTTCTGTAAAACGGCCATTGATGTGAACCATGTCCAAGATAGACCCTTCCAAGTCTCTCTCGACTCGTGAATAAACATCTAATGCCATAAAGTCTCGCTACATCATAGTGTTGGAAATCTACAATCTCTTTACTGTTTACAGCCTCTTGTAACTATCAGCACCATTGTACTTTTCTTCATTATAGTTAGCTGGAGGGATTGTCAACCTCAGCAAAAAGTTATTTAAGTGGGTCCAGGGCCCCAAGTAAAATAAGTTTTACCCACCTTCCCCTGGTTCCAGCAATGTGTCTCCGGTCTTCTGTTGACATGGGATCTCTGAACGGTGATGTAAGTAAGGGGCACGCAATCACTGCAGCCAATCGGAGCCACAGCGGTGATATCCCCGTTTTGAAAGCATCCTCATTTACTGTTCTCTACATGCTGAAAGCTAATCTTTGTAGTGAGACAACCCCTTTAAGGCTTAGTCCACATCTGTGTGATTACCATTTTTTCTGTTCCATCATAGGAGCGATTCAAAAACAAAACAGCAGCACCAAACCTGTTACATGACAGTAACCAATGGCACCTGACAGACCTCTTTGACTACAATAGGGTCTTTTGGATTTCCATATTGGTGTTCATCATATTAATGGAAAAAACATTGTTGCCCACCGCAGTATTTTTTTCATACTTTTTTGCTGTGACTGCTTCTAATTGAACCTGTGATGAAGAGAAGAATAGAGCTGAAGGTAGCTGTCGAATCACATTATTATGACCATCTGCTCATATCAAGAGTAACTGCAGTTTATAGCACGGACTGCGGCTAGAAAGACTGGGAGTGACTCATTAAAGGGGATTTATCACTTCATCAGTTCATCTGTTTCATTGTACTTTCAGTTTCTCAGCTCCTCAAATCCAGGGGCGTTTCTTCCCCCTCCCAGCTGGGTGTTTCTTAACTGAAGGGGGATGACATCATCACTGTTCGAGTCAGTGTGTTTGTTTGAGATCAGTGGGAGAGGATAGCACATCCCTGCTCTCCCCCCTCCCCTCTCTGCCCGAGTCCACATGTCGCTGTTGTTCCTCTCCTTATACAGGCTTATTTTGTAAGAACCGTTTGTTTATATAGCACAGCCCTGCATTCAGTCTAGACAGTCTTCTATGAACTCAAAGCACTGATCTCTTCTCCTCTCAGAGTTGGAGGTTTGTTACAGCTGAATCCAGTCTTCTACGAACTCATCCAGAGCAGCACAAATTTGTCTCCTTTCTATGTTTGCACGCAGCAGCATTAGGCACCGAGCACAATTCTGCTGTTTTCTGATTGTAGAAGCAGCTGCAGGGTTACTGTGCAGCTGCTGGCTGTGCAGAGTGAAATGTTGCCAGCCCCTTATTCTGAGTGAGAGAGGCAGGAATGCACGCTCCTGTGAATACGACCGGGGGTCAGACAGAATGTAAATTAGTAGAGCCGTCAGCCAATGAAATGCAAGGAGGTGGAATACGACCAGCACTGGGGAACAGTATTTACAGAAAACGAAGGTAAGGGATACTGTGAAAACAAGACAGCTTTGCAAATGACATCCAATTGCAAAGTTGCTTGTTTTCACTGTCCCCTTATTCTGAAGACCATTTAATGTAATGATAAAACCCCTTTAAGGCTCTAGTAGGTTGCCACAGTTATTTTAAGTGATGATGATGGCAGTGCACCTCCCAACTGCTGGAGGGTGCATGCGGGAGGATCCATGTGAACATGACAGTTGAGGTGGTCCCAACAATGTTCAAGTCTGAGAAATGAAGGAAGTACTTAGAAGTCTTGGTCATGCTCTTCCAATGTTAGACATTTCTAGCCATGTGACATATCACATTGTCTTGCTGAAAGATCCCGTATGGCCCATGGAAGACCATTAGCATGTAGGGTGTACATGATCTACAAGGATGGATTCATACCCAAATAGGTTGAGAGTGTCTTCCGCATGGATGAGTGGCCCAGAGAATGCCATAATAACCATAATGCTGCCACCATCAGCTTGTGTTCTTCCAGCAATGGTTGCAGAGTTTTTTTTTTTCTCTGAATTTTTCTCGTCTAACATGTTAAAGTTCATATGCTCGGTAAAGCAGAAAACGTGACTCATTGGACAAGCAAACCATTTGCCAGTCAGCGGAGGTCCATTGCTGATACTGCAGTAAGCCTTTGTTGCTTATGCAACTTTGTTAGAAGATGGCTCAGTGACTATCTGCTTTGAAAATGCAGTAAGGTTTGCTGAACTGTTCGATACACGTTTTGGTAGCCCCTAGTTTATTTTTCATGGCTGCTCCACAGTAGTGTATTGGTACATCTTCATAACTGATGTTCACTACTTTTAAATATTAAGGTAATGAAGGATGTGTGCAGACAGCCTATTGCATACCTTACATACACACCAAGCCAGCCCATGACGCATTAATTCCTTTATGAGCTACCCACTGTCAATAGTAGGATGTGTTTATAATAATGTGACTACTGTGTAGCATCCCATTTAACTTGCTGATTATTAAGGGTTCTGGCTGTTTGGCCAAATTGTATTGCACCTAACCATAAACTTGCATGCCAGGCTGAGCTTGCATGTCTATTTCAGTGAGCAATCAGCTGCTGCCAGATCCCTCTGGAAGGGGTTTCCCTCCAGGAAGAACCTTAGACATGTTGAAATTCGAAATGACCAATCCCTTTTTCTCCTGACTCTTGGGGAGAGTTGGAAGGCCCTTCTACACATAAGATTCTTGACAATCCCGCAGTTTTTTTTTTCTCATGTACTTGGCTGGCTTCAGCATGACTCTGAGAACCTACGGGTGAGCAGGTATTCCATATAGTAGACCACCCCTGATCTAGACCAAGTTCTTTTGGAGCTGGTTTTCACTTATTTAGTTGGTAGCTGGCTTACTTTTATAGAAGGATAACCACTATAACAGACCCCTTTTCACTGCAGTTTTGGGTGGTCGTCTCAAAGATGTATCACTCTGGCCCGGATGTATGAAAAGTGTCTTAGGTAGTGCTGCACCAAAGTTGAGTTCATGCTTATGTTTGAAAGTATCTCCTGGCATTTTGTACAGTGCTGCTCACCATTATTGGCACCCTTCATTTTATTCATAGACTGTACAATAGCTTCAGAAATAAGTGGAAATGTCCCAAAGTTATGTCCTCATGACTTTGTAATTAGTGGTCCAAAGTAATACAAAAATAAAATAATGTTTTTCAACTTAAATGTTGTAGTTTGAAAGAAGAAACAGAATAAACATCATGTGCAGCAATAAAGGGCCCCCTAATGAATACTTGGTTGCACACCCTATGGCATTGATGACAACCTTAGATTAAATATAGGAACCTCTATGGTACTCTGACTAGAGGCCAGTCTCCACAGTCGCCCAGAAACAGTACTATAAATTTATCACAGTGGAAGAGCGTACTAGAAATAATATGATAAAATATAACTTTTATTAATCTAGATATATAAAAAACTTACCACACAGCGCTTAAAAAATTCCACATACAGAGTAAACCGCAAAATCCAATATATACAAAGGGCCAGGCAAAGTAAGAGGTCTATTATCAATGGTATGAGAGAACAATTCTAACCCTAATAGCCCTCACGTAGTGTCTATAACACCCCTAGCCTGATAAACGGGGTAAGCACACGTCCCAATAAGGACGGCCCCGACTGGAACCTGTCCCTGGTATAATTTACCCTAGATTTCCCTAAGCATTACATCGAAAAAAAAATAGGATGAAAAAGGTACGCCTTACTTGAACAGATGTCCATTTGTATATATTGGATTTTGCGGTTTACTCTGTATGTGGAATTTTTTAAGCGCTGTGGGGTAAGTTTTTTATATATCTAGATTAATAAAAGTTATATTTTATCATATTTCTAGTACGCTCTTCCACTGTGATAAATTTTTAGTACCATTGATGACAACCTCCAAACGTTTCCATATATAAGCTTCTGCACTTCTCATCTGGTATTCTCTCCCACTCTTCCTTTGCAGTGGGTTCAAGCTTTTGAATGTTTGCACCGTTCTTTTTCCCAGTAGCAGATTTCAGCTCACCTCAAAGGTTTTCTATGGGATTAAGGTCAGGACTTATTGTTGGCCATTTTAAACCATTCCTGGGTACTGTTGGATGTGTGCTTTGGGTCCTTGTCTTGCTGGAGGACCCATGATATTCGACTCAAACTAAGGCCTCCAGTACCAGATGCAGCAAAGCAACCCCACAGCATTATGGATCCTCCACCATGCTTACCTGTTGGTAAGCGTCATTGCTCCATCTGTAAGCAAACTGTCGCTTTGCATTGCCAAAAGCTTGATTTTTGTTTTGTCTGTCCACAGTCTATTTGCCCAGAAGGATCGTGGTTTGTCTCTTTGGCAAAGATCAGTCAATCCTTTTTATGTCTTTTATTCAGCAATGGTTTCTTCCTTGGCCTTCGCTCATGAAGCTCTGCTTGGTTTAGTGTGCGACGTCTGCTACTGAAACCATGACCCCAGACTATTCAAGGCCTTCAGGTCTTTAGATGTTTGATGTGGTGTTTTTCCTCCATTTGCACCAACCTTGAAGACCTCTCTTTGTAAATTTTCCTCTTTCCCTCCAACTCCAGTGAGGTTCTTGACTGTTCCATGCTTGGCAAACGTACCCTTTGGAGGTCTTGTGTTTGCTAATAATAGCAGTTCTAATGTCCTAAGACAGCTCCTTTGTTTTCACCATTGTGCCAAAGGAACAGGGCCTAGCTGTAAGGGGCCGTTCACACGGCACAGGACAAATACTGGTCGGTTTGCGGAGAAAAGCCCTCCCCCTTCACATAGACATGTTCATCTTCCATCTAAAAAACCAGACGGAGGAATGAACATGTTCTATGTTATTCAGACCGCCGGGCGGAAAATCCTCTGCAGGGGGGACCGCTGCACGGATTTTCCATTAAGTTCCGTGTGAAAGTTTTTCAGCCGTTTTTCAAAACCGAGGACCGGCAGAAAAACCGTGCCGTGGGGACATGGCCTAAGGGTATGTTCACACGGTGTTTTGCATCCGTGTGAACATCCGCTTTTCTGATGCGTCTCTAGTTCCATCTGAACGGACCAAGAGACGCATCTAACAATTAGCAGTTTATCATGGCCGGCAATGACAAACACGCAGCGGCGTTCACTTGCAAATGATATGCAATTCTTGGATCGCATCCATAAGATAGACCCGACAGGCGCGATGCAAATACGCAGCGGCGATCTCTCATGTGAACGCCGCTGCGTGTTTGTCATTGCCGGCAGTGATAAACTGTCCCTGGACACAGACGGCTGTATTCACGGAGCTTGCATTCCTGACTCTCACTCAGATTTAGGGGCTGTGAACAATTTCACTCTATACAGCTAGCTGCCTCCTCATTGACACTGCAGCTGTCTCTATAATCAGAAAACAGGAGAATTGTGTCCGGTGCCTTAATGCTCCTGCGTGTAAGAGGCCGACAAAAATTTTCACTCTATACAGCTAAGTGCTCCTCATTGACACTGCAGCTGTCTCTATAATCAGAAAACAGCCTTATTGTGCCACAGTGCCTTAATGCTCCTGCATGTTGGTGCCTTATGTAGACATGAAGGGAGACCGATCCTGTGCTGGATTCAACTGTAGCAACCGTCCAGCTGTGAGAGATCAGTGCTGAGTTCATGGAAGACTGTTTCGACTGAATGCAGGTATGTAAACAGCTCTTACAAAAAATAAGACTGCATAGGGAGAGGACAGTGACCTGTGGAGGGGGACACACACAATGGAGCCAGCATGAACAGTGAAGGGGGGATGATGTCATCCCTTTTCAGTTAAGAAACGCCCAGCTGGGAGGAGAAGAAACGCCCCTGAATTTCAGGAAATGAGAGGATCAAGTTTCAAGAGAAAAGCCGAACTGATGAAGCGATACATCCCCTTTAACACACGGGCTCTATACAGAAAAGCTGATTCACTTTATTTTTTTTTTTCAAGAGATATTCCACATTATGTACTTCAACTTCAGGGGTCCAATAACGATGAGCAGCACTGTAAGACAAACTGGCTGTGCGCCCAAAAAAAACTGTCTTAGGTGTGTTGAATACGAAAAAAGCATTCAAAAGCGCTGCGTAAATCACATCCAACACGCAGGTGCTTGTTTGGATGTGTTTTAGCGGCAGCGGGAATGCACCCTATAGTTTTAATTAGGGTGCCTGCTGTGTCTTTCCGGTCAAGAATTGACAAAGACTCATGTAAACACGCATCAGCGATCTGACATTTGAACGCCGATGCGTGTTTTGCATTGAAAGCAATGTAAATCACACTGCTCATTGTTAGATGCGTGTTTTGGTCCGTTTAGGGTCGGAAACACGGATCCAAAATCGGATCCAACACGCCATGTGAACATCCCCTTAGCCTCTCCACTTTTAAAATGGGATGAATAATAACACATAAAGTGCAACACATAAATGTGTCATATCAATTTGGCTTAGACATCTACTCCACTCCACCCCACCCTTCCCCGAAAAGAGTGGTGCAGACAAGTGTCGATCTTGTTGGATGAACTCTTCTTTTTGGTGCAAATGTTTTAGGAATGTGTGAGATATGGCGCACCCAATTATTTCTGTCATAATCTACGACCGAAAACTGGCGCAGCAGCCGTCCTACATCTGTAACATATTGCATATATTCATAAAAGAAGAAAATGACAGATTTCAGCAAAAGGTCAGAGAAAATATCTAGAGTATTATTTTTCCTCCCTAATCTCCCAAGCTGACAGACCCACTGAAATCTTTCCTTAATTAACCTGTGCAGTCTCTGTACATGTGCAGATATGGGTAGCAGAAGCTCCTGTATTTGTGCACACACACACTTTGCACCTGCACTGTCTGTCGCTGTCCATCATTTACATGTCATGTGGGGTCCTTCCATATAATGTGTGTGTGTATATATGCACTTATATAGAGTTTCTGATCATAAACAGGAGGGGAAATGACCTGTGTTGAAATAGTTAATAAAACAGTGCTCCTACACAGAACAGCCTAATGTCATTAAACATTTGTTCCCTACACTCTGCGTCTCTAGGGCTGTTAAATGGTGTCCTCAGATCTAGCACTTAAAACAATCCTCTACAATGTGATTTACTGGATACTAAATACTCAGTTACTGAATGTTTTTTTTTTTTTAAGGGGTTGTCTCACTACATCGATTTATCTTACCTCAGTCCTGTTTTCTCAGTTTCATTTTTGAATTCGGAGGCGTGTACTGGCCTGCAGTGATGAGCTGCTAAGGATACCAGATCTGTAGCTATAATGACCAACACGGGCAGCCTATCAGGAGAAATCAAACAGGTCTGTAGCTATAGCGACCTGAGAAGCTGATGCAGATCATACAAGAGGGGGTATCTAGGAATAGTTAAGACACTGTTATTGGACACATATTAAAAAGTGACTTGTTTTTGCAAGATCTTTAACATAAAAAGCAATCCTTGTAGCAAGACAACCCCTTTAACCTTTTCCCGTCTCAGCCAGTTTTGGACCTAAGCTGACTGAGGGACTAAGCTCCATTTTTTTTTCTGTCAAATATGAAATATCCCTTCATATGGGAAAAATGACTTCTACTTTTTTGGGACCCTCTGTACTTTTTCGGCAAATTTTGGTTGTGATTATTTGCGAAAAACGGCAATTTTAATTTTCAAAAGCTTAATTTTTCTGCTTGGAAGACAGCTACACCACAAAAATATTTCATGTTTAATATTTACTTTATGCTGCATCCCTCAATTTTTAGGGACGCTAGAAGGCCTATAAACTGGCAGAAATTTCTTAAATTTTCAAGAACATTTCCAAAACAGTTTCCCCCACCCCCCCATTTCACGTGTGGATTTGAAGACTTGCATGGTAATCACCCCCATAAATCATCCCATTCCAAAACGTCATATCACAAAGTAATCCAAATAGTATTTAGGAAGTATAATAACCCATTAGGTTTTTTGTCAGAAATTAAAGCAAGGTACCGTAGTTTAAAATTGAAAATCTTCAAGGAATTTTATTTTTTAACATTTCCATACATTTTTTTTTTTTCTGCAACACGGGAGTTGTTAACAGAGAAACACAACTCAATGAGGAACAGCTGCAGGATTTTTGGACCTTCTTTTCAGGAACCCATTTCAGGTTTGCAGAAGCCTTCAGTTGCCAAAGCTTAAGGAACACTCCTAAAAAGACCTCGGTTTGTACACTTCAATGCTCAAGGAATTCATCCAGGGGCGTAGAGAGCATTTTAATCTGACAGGAGTTGTACAGATTTTTTTCTCTATAGCATTAGGCTGTAGAAATCAAACTTCTTTATATACTGTTATTTTTAACAGTAATATATCGTTTTAGCTCCCAACTTTTTTTGAACGTTAACATTTTTATAACTCGCTTTCTCCTGAGCATGGCAATACCCCATATCCCTGTAAATTGCCACTAAAAACTCCCCCCCCCCCCCCCCCAAAAAAATGTTTAGGTGGTTAAACATTTTTCATTTTCTCAAATTCCGGAGAAAAGCAACAAAATTTTTGTGGTCGCAATTTCTCCTTAGAACAGCAATAACAGATATCCCCAAAAATTGCCACATTTTATGGGATTGTTAACTGGGTTGGACAAGGTCCGGACTCAGAATGCCTGGCTCTTCTATTTCCCTGGAGAAAGCATGCTGCACTTGGCAGAGGTGGTACCAGTAAAGGGAGCGGATGCTATTTGGGGTTTGGAGCTCTAGCGTGCACCTTTTAGGGTATGTTCACACTGCGTTTTTCAATCTGAGAAACTGAGTGAAAAGCGCTGCGTAAAACGCATCCAAAGACGTACCCAAGGTGTGCTGCGTGTTTGGATGCGTTTTCTGTGCAGCAGAAACGTACCCTATAGTTGTAAATAGGGTTCCTGCTGCGTAACATTAATCAAGAATTGACCTGTCAATTCTTTGAATGGATCCGAAAGATGCATAAGAAAGACACTAATGTAAATCACATTGTTAGATGCGTATTTGGGTCTGAAACACGGATCCAAACCCGAAACTAAAAAAAAAAGCTTTATGAACATACCCTTACAGTCTCCAAGGTGGTAGAGCAGCTCTAACAGCATTACCTAGCCACCTGTACCACCCTCCTACAGTCCTTTCAGGGTAACCATAAGACTAATATGACCCTCAATGAAAATGATTTTGGCACCACTAAAGTGGTTTTCTCACTACAAGGATTAGCTTTTAACATGTAGAGAAAGGTAAATGAAGACTTTCAGAATACATTTCTCTTTGGATATTGCCATTGTCAGGAGATAAGATTTTATCTGCTCTGAGTGCACACAATTGTCTCTAGGTTAACGTTCATACCTCAATTCCTGATTAGTCAGAGAGCAGGGAGTGACGTCACCATGGTCGAACAGAGCAGAGTCTTAGGACCACATGCATAGGTCTAAAACTACCTTTGTTACCCAACCAATCAGAGCGTCCGTTTCATTTTTCCAAGCCACTATATGAAGTGAAAGAGGGGCTCTGATTGGTTGCAATGGGCAACAACGTGAGTTTTAGACCTAGACCGTTTTCATACCTGTGGCCCTTAATGTCTTGCACAAGACAACATTCTAGCTTTCTTAAATTTGCACTGCTGCGCCATTTTCTGTGGCCAGTAACTTTTTTTCTACTTCCAGCTATGGACCTAAATGAGGATGCAATTTTTGCGGGCTGAAGTGTAGTTGTTAATGTTACCATTTTGAGACTGATACGATCTTTTGATCACTCTTAACTACAATTTTTAATACAATTTTATTTGTAATATTTTTAATACATTTTTAGACTTTACAACTTTTTTTTTCTTTTTTTACTGTAACAAATCGTCAGTACACCCTTCTGCACTGGCGCAGGAAGTAATAGAAACCTTAACATGGTGATTATGGCAGCCTTCATTATGCTTCCAGCTGCCATGTTAAGAGATCGGCAACTTGCAATCTTGCCACGGGGCTGCTGATCAGAGTGAGGAACGGTGTCTGGCACTGTTTCTTCATCCATTTAGATGCCACAGCCACGGTTGCAGGGAGTGGAGCTGTCTCCATTCCGTGGGTGTCTTTTGCAAGTTGTAGCTGGCACCAGCCTCCTATGTACTGGACTTGAGCACCATGACGTGCTTCGTGTCAGTAAGGGGTTAAAAGATACCAGTTGGGGACTAGAGGGACACCCATCCAAGAGACACATGACCAGATTTAAAAGCTTCCATGTTTAAGCTAAAAGAAGCTGTATGTATTAAGGCCTTGTTTAAATCTGAGTTTTTCTTTCCATTCAAAACGGATGAAATGGATCTATAATTATAATGTAATTTTCAGGGTTTTTTTCTTTTTAGCTGATCTGTTGTACAGATTTTGTTAAAAAAAAAAAAAAAAAAAAGCAATACTTTGTTTGCATTAGTTTAAGTTCAGTTAACAACGATCCGTTTTTTTTTTTTTGTAATGCCTGAAATTTGTCTGCCCGGGAAAAATAAACTGTTTAACAGGTATAAAAATGGAGGCAAACCAATACCTATCCACTCTCCATTGACTTCAATGTAAAAAAAAAAACAACACACAAACAGACGGGTCCTTTCCGTTCGGAGTCCACTTATTCAAACAGAAAAAAAATAAATCCGCATTCTGCACTTTATTTTTTTTATTTTTTTTTTTAAGTGGAACGGAGCCAAACTAATGCAAAAATAAACCCATTGAAAACAATGCACAAACTTTCTCTTCTCATTCAAAAAAGGAGCAGATGTGAATCTGACCTTTTTAAAGTGGATGTATCGCTTCATCAGTTTGGCTGTTCTCTTGTAGCTTGATTTTCTCAGTTCCTGAAATCCAGGGGCGTTTCTTCCCCTCCCAGCTGGATGTTTAACTGAAGTGTTATGACATCATCCCCCCCCCCCCTTCACTGTTCATTCTCGCTCCCGAGTCAGTGTGTTAAACCCCCCCTCCCATCACATGTCACTGTCGTTCCTCTCCCTATGCAGTCTTATTTTGTAAAAGCTGTTTACATACCACAGGCCTGCATTCAGTCTAGACAGCCTTCTATGAACTCAGAGCACTGATCTCTTCTCCTCTCACAGCTGAATCCAGTCTTCTATGAACTCCTCCAGAGCACAGATCCGTCTCCCTTCTATGCAGGAGCATTAGGCACCAAGGCACAATTCTGCTGTTTTCTGATTATAGAAGCAGCTGCAGTGTCATTAAGGAGTTAGTGACTGTGCAGAGTGAAATGTTGCCGGCCCCTTACACTCGGGAGCATTAGGCACCAAGGCACAATTCTGCTGTTTTCTGATTGTAGAAGCAGCTGCAGTGTCAATGAGGAGCTGCTAGCTGTACAGAGTGAAATTGTTGACAGCCCCTTATTCTGAGTGAGAGAGGCAGGAATGCGCTCCCGTGAATACGACCGGGGGCCGAATAGAATGTAAATTAGTAGAGCAGTCAGCCAATGAAATGCAAGCAGGTGGGATCCGACCGGCACTGGGGAACAGTGTTTAGAGAAACAGAAGATAAGGGAGACGGTGAAAACAAGACAGCTTTGCAAATGACATCCGATTGCAAAGTTGTTTGTTTTCACTGTCCCCTTATTCTGAAGACCATTTAATGAAATGATAGAACCCCTATAAGGGTCTGTTCACACAGCGTTTTTGGATCCGTGTTGGAATCGAAAATCGCATTAAAAAATGCAGCGTCGATCAGATCGAACACGGATCGCACCCAATAGTTTATAATAGGGCTCCTGCTGCATTTTTTCGGATCCGAAAGACGCAATAAGACACGCATCAGCGATCACTCATGTGAACATTGATGCGTGTTTCAAGTTAAAAGCAATGTAGATCACATTGCTCATTATTAGATGCGTGTTTGGGTCCGTTTAGGGTCCGACAGACGGATCCAAACACATATCTAAAAGCGCATGTTCACACGGACTCGACACGCCGTGTGAACATACCCTAAGTGTTGACGAAGTGCTTCACCAGTTTCTGTTTATGGCAGAGTTGCAAAGAGTTGAATGAATTGGCCACTGTGCAAGACTACTTACATGATATTTGGGCTACTGTTTCACTGTCATGGCTGCATTGTTCCAGCTCTGTTCACACACATGATCTTTGATACTCTAGTAGGTGAGAGATTGGTAATACGCATACATTTGTATGAAGCACAGAAATCAAAACCCATATGCAACAGCACATCATTGGAGACCATCCCACTTCCAATGAGCACAGACTGAGAACATATTTGATAGAAAGCTGGTTTCAAGTCATGGTTTGGGGATGAGTCACAGTAAAGAATGATTCACTTGAATGTTCAGATCCACGTTTCCAAACACAAGGAAGCTGCCAGTATAAACATCACAAGTTAGCGCCAGGCTGCACTCCTGTAGTTGTCCTAGGGAGATTCTGCCTGCTTCAGGCTGTGCACGGTGATATATTCTGAAAATCGCTGTTTTACAGGCTGATACCAGAAGTAGTTGATGGGGAACATTGCTAAAAATGGATGGAAAACATCTAGGACAGTGTTTTGGAGAGGGGAAGTCACAGAGAACAGATGTCATTATTTGACGATGATACATGAAGGACTCTTCATGAAAGCTCATCTTTGTAGTAAGACAACCCCTTTAAACATTTAGGGAACTTTAAATGAAGATTCTTTTTTTTCCAAATATATTGCTTTATTTATCTTGCTTTGTTGAGGAGATAAGAGGGATTTTTCTGTTCTGAGTGCACACAAGTTTCTGTAGGTTACCAACCTTCTCTACCTTTTTCTCTCCTGCTCTTTGTCTTATCTAATAGCAGGGAGTGATAACAGGTCAGGACTGCCAGTAGCTTGAGAACAGAGTGTGTTATCTCTAACAAACAAGTATGAAGGTATCAAGAAAAAGAAAAGCCGATACGGGAGCGCACCCTTGTGTATTACAGTGGCACACCAATGGTAATAAGAAAATGTTACTGTATCTGCTCACCTGGTGCCATTGTGCTGATGAAGGAGGCACAACTCTCCGTTAGGCGATATGCTGGTGTCAGCCGGTAAGGAGCTTGCTGCTGGCTCCACTATCCTGGTCTTTCCAAGCGGAGAAGTCCAGGGGAAGATGAGTAAAATCAAGTAAAAACCCGATAGTTGTCCCATTAAAAAAGACAACAACTATGCGGTTCCACATTAGTGCAGAGACTCCAGTGTTATAAGAAAAAGGTAAAAATACCGTATTTATTGGTCGAAGTTACACGTAACGTGCAAAAACACACTTCCTCAGACTTCATCATCTCTAACAAACAAAGGAGACTAGTTACTTTTGATTGTTTACTTTGTGCTCTGAAGCCCTCTACTCTATAGATAAGATCTCCTGCGCTCAGGTCAGTGCAATTAGATGTGCACATCCATATATTTTGAAAAACGTAAGCATAGGTGCACACTGAAAAGGCAATAGCATACATCTAATACAAAAATCAGTGGCACACTAAAAACTAAGTGAAACATCAAGGTATATTGGAAATGCATTACTGCTAAGGAAAATATGAAAAACCTGGGATTCTTAGTTTACAGTTTTTGATCAAAGATTGTATTAAGCTCACCTCCCAATAGCGTCAAGGGGATCCCAGTACAGGTGAGTCCCTAACACAAAACATGTTACCTCACTAGGAGTCCATTCAGACTACAACATCTCAGGCCTAATTGATTTTTGAAGTCTATTTGAGGAATGGTAGCCTCATTGGCTTGCTGCACTCCGGCTACCTCTTTTAAACTGGTGCAGGATAATTCAGTAGCAGGTTCCTATCACTCCCTGAGATATTGTAGTATGAATTGACTCCTAGTGAGGTAACATATTCAGTGTTAGGGACTCACCTGTACTGGGATCCCCTTGACGCTATTGGGAGGTGAGCTTAATACAATCTTTGATCAAAAACTGTAAACTAAGAATTCCAGGTTTTTCATATTTTCCTTAGCAGTAATGCATTTCCAATATTCCTATATACCTTGATGTTTCGCTTAGTTTTTAGTGTGCCACTGATATTCGTATTAGTGCAATTAGATGATCTCGGAATACGGAGCAGATATGCTAATCACTGCTATAGAAACACCCACAGTCTAAACAGGAAGTAACTTTGAAACATTGGGGTGTAGTATTTTATTCTTCTGTTGCTATAGCTAAATGAGGGTTTGTTTTTGCAGTCATTTTTATTGGTACTGTTATGGTATACTAGTAATTTCTGGGGGCATGAAATGAAGAAGTAAGCTAAATCTACCTTTTTGACTGGTCCCTTCTATGTCATTGAGGAATTTGGAGAAATGTATTAAAATGTATTTGCCTGCCAAGTTGCTACTTCCATTTTCTTAAGAACCTGTGAAAAATGAGAGGTAGAATATGATTGGTTGCTGTGGGGAAATAGTTCAAGAGAACCTGTCACATAGTTTTTGCTCCCCTGGCTGAGGACAGAACAAGGTAGTGACAGACATGCTGTTTCCAGCGCTGTGTCCCTTATTCTGTAAGATGCTGTAGTTTTCGTGTATTTAATGCTCAAATCTGCAGTTTTCGGCCAGAAGAGTCATTCGAAGAGTCCTTCAGAGTGTCAAGTTTTTTTAAACCCCGCCCACCTCAACTGACAACACTATTACTTTGATTAGGTAGAAACATATGAATAATGGCCAGTGGGGGGAGCTACCGCCTGCTCATGAATAAGATTTAAGGGGTAAATGTTCTAAAACTGCTGCATCTTACAGAATAAGGGGCACAGTGCTGGGAACAGCAGGTCTGACACTAGCTTGTGCTGCCCTCAGCAAGGGGGGCATAATCTATGTGACAGGTTCTCTTTAAAGGGGTTTTCTCATCAGGCTGTTTCACAGAGCCTGTCCTTCACAGGCAGCTTCAGGCTCTCGCTTTCTGGTTAGGCCATTGGTGGTTCTACAGCAGTGATTGGCATATCCGCTCTGCTATCCCTAGCTCAGCTTTTTAAAAGGAAATTGATAATTGAATGCGTTAAACAGCAGGGCAGAATGCTACAGAGCTCTAAAGGGTTAATGTTTGTCAGTAAGAAAGAAAAGCAAGCTCCGGTGCTGCTGAGAAGATACAGCTGGGAGTGATATCACTATCCCAGCCAGCGGAGCTGTGGCACTGAGAGAATAGAGCATGGTTGGTAACCAAGGAAAGCTTGTGTACACAAGTAGGAAATAAGAACTGCACTAGCTCTGAAAGGAAGAAACATCAGAACAGTTATGTATTTGGTAATAGTTTTTATTTACCTTTTCCTAAATGTTTAAAGCTAATTCATGTGGCGAGAATACCCCTTTAAGTTCTTTAAGAATACTTCTGATTTCTAGGTGCACATTGGCTGTGTGCTCAGAACAGCAGAGGAAACACATCACCATTTAGTCTATTTTACTTGCCTGTCTTTGATTTACTCGGGTAATTTATTCAGTCTTGAGAGAGACTGACTCGGTGGAGACTTAATTAATTTATATAAGTATATAAATGGCAACTATAGAAAGTATGGGGAAAAGCCTTTTCATGTAAAGCCTCCCCAAAAGACAAGGGGACATTCCCTTCATCTGGAGAAAATAAGGATTCAGTCTCCAGAGGAGAAAAGCCTCCTTCACTAAGAGAACTGTGGAATAGCCTGCCTGAGGAGCTGGTCACAGCAGGAACAGGTGAGGGTTTAAAAAAAGACTTTGATAAGTACCTGAAACTAAAGAATATTAATACAGTGCCTTGTGAAAGTATTCGGCCCCCTTGAACTTTTCAACCTTTTGCCACATTTCAGGCTTCAATCATTAAGATATAAAATTTTACCTTTTTTGCGAAGAATCAAAAACAAGTGGGACACAATTGTGAAGTGGAATGAAATTTATTGGATATTTTAAACTTTTGTCAAAAAAAATCCTGTTGATGTACTGTAAAAGTCTAATAGGCACAAGTCCCGAATACATCGCTTGTCTATACTCCGAACTCCCATAAAACACAGAATGGAGAGTCATGTACAAGGGAGACCCACTCTCCATCCTGAGCCTTCCCTTTCGGGGGCCCATTCCAGATATAGGTGCAGGTTCCCGAGGTGGAACCCACACTGATCAGACTTTGTTGGCATATCCTATTGATATACCATCAAAAACCATGGTGGGAACACCCTTTGTATTGGTATATAGAGGGGGTGTGTTCATGAGAAACTACATTAAAACTTTCATACTTCTTTGTACTTGAGTCTTATCATTTACTATACAATATTATAATGGAATAGGTTTTCGAACCTGATTAGTGCTATTTTTCAGGTGCAAATTTCTGACTTTCAGGTTGTCTGCCTTCTGTGCCCAATATAGTTGTTGTAGCGAGAAGAATGAATTTTAGCAGTGCTTTCTATAAACTATCTCTGCTGATCTCGTGAAGAGGCAATGTACCAGAGATGACAGACAGGATGCCTTTGTGTCCTGCAGGTAGTTCTGTTCCTTCCCTGAATAAGGGACATGACAAGTGATTATGATGTGGTGATGCTGCTGGGGATCATTTCTAGAACAGAACGGTTTTTGTGAAATGCCTCAGTCCTGATTTTATAGGTCACATTATCTAATGATGTGACCTTGTCCCCCACTAAGTACCTATTTCTTATTTATATTCTTCATTTATATAGCATCCGTATACAACGGTCCCTTTACATGCAATATTAATTTGTTCCGACATGACCATTATAGGCGGAAACCAAAACTCTATTGAAAACTGCACATTTTTTCTGATGTCTCTGAAGTGTCGTCATCCCAATGTGAAGATTACAGAAAATGAAACGGATAATTAATGCTGAGAAAAAAAGTTCTTACATATAAGGCCATGTTCACACGGCTTAAAATGGGCCGTATTTCGGTCCGTAATTACGCGCCGAAGTGCGCAAATTACGGGCTGAAAACGGCCCATTCATTACGGTAATTCACATTTCTCATAGAGAACTAGGGATTACGTCTCCTCTCCCCACCCGGCGGGGAGATAATTGACATGTGAATTTCTAGCTGCAAATACGCGCCGCTAGCAATTCAAGTCAATGGGCCGGCGAAGTGCCGGCCCCCTGCTCAGTCCCCCGCTCCCGCCCCGCCTCCGGTCACACGGCGCAATTGCGGGGCGTAATTACGCCCTGCAAATACACCGTGTGAACATAGCCTAAGTCAGTAGAATCTGCTGGAAGCTGGAAATCACTTTCTACTTTGGGAATCGGAACGTCTTTGCACCTTGTTTATACACAATGTACCAGAAAAGAAGGAAATGGGGCCTCACCAAATGTCGAAAGGAGCCGCTCATCCTAGCACATGTAAGAGCAGTACAGGACATGTAGTACTGCACTGAACTGTAGAGAGGCGCTACTGCACTTCACTAATACAGATGTTTTACAAGTAAAATGTCCATGATAATTGGTTGGGTCTTCCCATCGATCACATGAGTCGCAGATCAGAAGTTCCTGTGACCTTGTATGGTGAGTGGGGTTACAAGATAAAATGCGCCAGGAAAAAACATTTATGTTGAAAATATTGAATTTTGAGGTCATTGTAAATTTAGGGACCCCTGTACTACATAGTGCAGAATTTTATCACTCTGTCTCCATTGGGGCTCCCAATCCAAATTTTGGATTAACCCATTAGTATGTTTTTGAGGTGGGACAACAATACCAACACAAATACGATAGCGCATACAGACTCCATGTACATATTGTCCTGTGTAAGATTTGAAACAAGGCCTCAGCCCTGCAAGGCTATGGTGATAAGCAAGTACACAGTCAAAACACATTATGACCACTATCTAATATATCCAGTAGTAACCACCATGTGCAGCACAGACAGCGGACAGATGGGCTGGGAGGGACTTCGTAAGGTCCTGGTAGGTTGTCACGGGTGGCTGGAGCCATACTGACTGCAGTGCATCCCACAGCTAATGGAGGATGTGTGGGGAGGACCTATAGTGATTAAGGTGGTCCCTCAGCTGCTTAAGGACCAGGGTATTACTTTGAAGTCTTGGTCATGCTCTGCCAACCAGTGTCGGATATTTCTAGCTGTGCGGTATGTCGCATTGTCTTGCTGATAGATCCCATCTGCTCCAAGGAAGACAGTCAGCATGTATGGGTGTATGTAATCTGCAGGGATGAATTCATACCCAAATCAGTTGAAAGTTACTTCCACATGGATGAGTAGTTGCAGAGAAGGCCACCATTGCGCCATCATCAGCCTGTCTTCTTCCAGTAACAGTCGTAGAGTGTTTTTTCTCTGTTTTTCATCTCGCCCACCAAGGTCCATCAGTCCGATGAAGAAATAAAAATGGAGCAACTACGTCAGCAGATGTGCCATGACTGTCCATCTGCTTTAGAGCCCAGCCCTGAGGAAGCTGTCTGTGAGGAGCAATATTGGTGGGCTTGTTTATCTCATGCTCGGGACAGATCCTTTTCATTATGTTGTGGTGATCTGTTTGCAAAAAAACACACAAAAAAGGGACATTACTTACTTAAAAAACACCACCATTGTGGGCCTTGTTCACAGCTCAATAGCTGGACTAAACTGAGCCCAGGAGCAGGCATCTAGCCTTATATGCTCCTGGGAAAACATGACAGGTGCATCTGATTGCTGAATAACAACTCAAAGATCCCACTGCTAAGGGAACAATTAAATGATACAGACTGAACAATAGTTTGGTACCTGTTCAGACCAGTATGCAGAAAAAACACAGTAAAATGCATGGAGAGACTGCAGAAATGCAAAAATACCCATTAAACAACCACTCACACATCCTCAGGGCATGAGGGTGGCGGGGGGGGCTGCCAGTATTATAATTGCATATAGTTAAAGCAATACATAAGGGTGCAAAACGTGTGGTGCACCATGCCGGCTTACAGCCTCTTAGTGATGCCCATACTAACAGATTCGGCGGGCTGCCCAGCACCTCTGGGTATGCCACAACAAAAAAAATGTAAATAGTAGTCACCCTTAGCTCCCCAGCACTATTGGGCAGATAAAAAATGTCATACTGGAAAAATATTAAATATGAGGTATTAGTTGGTACCGGTGCCCCAAATACACAAGCTCGCAACCGGCGTCAACGGTCCTCATGTCTAACGAGTCCCTACACTAACAATTTCCAAAAAAACACACACACAAAAAAAAATTGATCTGTGAACAAGGCCCACAATGGTGGTGTTTTTTAAGCAAGTAATGTCCCTTTTTTGTGTGATCTGTTTTCAAAAAAACCTTTTTCTATTATATTATTAAGTATATTAATATACACTGTATATTGTTTCTGTGGGACATTGCATTTTTTGTATTCCATATGATCACATGTATAGATGTACAGCTTTTTTTTTTTTTTTTTTAAACATAATTTTTATTCAAAGTTTTAAATATATAAACCGAATTGGGCACAAGAGAAACAAGGTAGCTTCCTCTTAAAAAAAACAAAACATAAAAAATATATATTCATCAAAAGGAATAAAAAAGTTAATCTTTAACAGAGATATCAGTCACAATATAAATCAACAAATAACCTATATATAGACAATAGAGTTAACACAATTATGAGGTAAAGCTGAGACTCTATGCGCTGGCAAATAATAGAATGCTAGCCTCTCCCCCCACCCCCCCCCCCCCCCCCCCCAAAAAAAAAAAAAAAAATTAAGCACGAAACCAAAATAAACCATAAACTATAACCTGCCACTTGGGTGATGAACCGCTTTAGTGTGGTCTCTCTTAAACATGTGAGGAGTATTCCAGTTTTCCTATATGGTTACTAGATGGTGTGATTAGAGTGATTTTTAATAGATTTATATTTTATTGGACTTGTTTGCTTTTCTTTTTGGACTCTGTTATGAAAGCATTATAAAGTATATTTAATTCTTTTTCTGCCTGGATGCACTTCCACATAAACTCATCTCTTTTTTTTTTTTTTTTTTTTCTTTTGCTATATTAGTCTATAGCCACAGAAAAAAGTCTGCATAAAAATCGTACAGTTAGAATAGAAAAGTAAATGTTTGGGAATTATTTTTTAAAAGTAGTGTATAAATCACAATTCTAGACAATTACAACCTTATTTTACAACCAGTTGTACTATTCTTGTCTCTTAACATGGGTCCAAACAAAATTCAATGGCAACACTAAATGAGTGACAACTGGTACAGAGGAAGAGAGCACCCTGCCTGCGAAGGCTTAGGCAGGCATCCTCAAACTGCGGCCCTCCAGCTGTTGGGAAACTACATCTCCCATCATCCCCACTGATTATGTAAATGCATGATGGGAGGTGTAGTTTCCCAACAGCTGGAGGGCCGCAGTTTGAGGATGCCTGGCTTAGGGTATGTTCACACGACGAGCTTCCGGAGCATACTTCGGCACTAAATTGCGTTGCAATGCACCCGAAGTACGTAACATCATAGCACTAATTGAGTGCTATAATAGTTTGGTGTATTCCCCAGTGCATACTTTGTGCCAGGGAAAACAAAGGTGATATGAGGCTGGATCGTAGCGCTGTTGAAAGTACGTGCTGGCCATTGGTGCTTTCAACAGAAGATGTATTGCAGCGCGCACATGTATGCATGTATATGCTGTGTGAACATACCCCTAAGTCTACACGGGAGGAGAGAAGAGACAGATGGTGAGGGTCAGAGAAGTTTGGGCTAGAGTAGTGGCGGTGGGGTTATTGTAGGCTATCCTGAAAAGGTGGGTTTTTTAGGTTGCATTTGAAACTAGTGAAGGGGGCAGAGTCTGATGTGTTGGGGTTCCAGGGGGATACAGTATGGGGGATATACAGGAGAAATCTTGTAGACAATTGTGTAAGGAGCTGATCTGGGGAGAGCAGAGAAGTAGGTCCTGTGAGGAGTGAAGATTTCTTGAGGGGAGAGATCTAGAAATTAAGGCAAAGATGTGTGGAGGGATAGGTTATTTGGTTAATTTGGCACTTGTAGGTCATGATTTGTAAATTGAACTGAATTTACTGGGCCACGGGTAACCAGTGAAGGGATTAGCAGAGGCACTATGTCACATTCAAACGAGGTCAAACGCTGGGTGATGGTGATTACCACGGCAAGGATGGTATACGTTGAGACCACGCTGGCGGTTTAAGGGTATGTTGACACGGTGTTTTTAAGATCCGTCTTTTGGATCTGCTTTTTGGACCCAAAATGGACCCAAAAAAACACGCATCTAACAATGTGCAGCGTGATTTACATTAGTTTCAATGTAAAATATGCATCGCCGTTCAGACGAGTGATCGCCGATGCGTGTTTACGTTTTTTGGATCTGTTTACAGAATTGTCATGTCAATTCTACTTGCTTTTTACGCAAGTGAAATCCCCAATGGAGTGTGTTTTTGGAGCCTGAAGAACGGATCCAAAAACGCAACACGCTTTTGGTTATGTGTTGGCTAAGTTTTGGATGCACTTTTTGCATCCGAAAGACGCATTGGATTAAAATTTGAATGTCTGATTTGAAAGAAAATGCATTGAAAAAGGGGTCCGAAAAACGCATCCAAAAAACACCTTTGCAGATGCCGTTGTCAATGTGTTTTTAATATAATATTTTATAATATAATATATTAATATAATGAAAAACGGATACAACACGTCATTTGACCATACCCTAAGGGGATCCACGGTCTCTACTGGAGCCAGCTGTAAGGCCTTCGCTACCAGCGGAGACAGCCGGAGTGCAGGACAAGGGACACCGGGTACTGACAGAGGTGACTGGACACAGCAGGTGTAGCCATAGACAGGTAACAGGTCCCAGGCAGGTCACTGACAGGTACTTTGGCAGGGTAACCGCAATAGATTAGCGGACTGGTGAAGCGGCAATAACAGCAGTAATGCACAGGTAATGCAGGTACACTGGAGCCACAGCTACACAGCAGACAGGGGTCATGTTGTATGAGGAAATCATTGTACTGTCCCTGAGGGAGGGGCAGGAAGTTCGTTTTAAGTGGGCTGGTTCAGGATCATTGGTCAGGTTATTTTGCACTGTACATTTAATTATTCAAGCAGTGCCACTCATGCACTGGACACCAGGGAGCAGAAGCATGGACCAGTGAGCTGTAACTGCCGGCAGACGTCGGCTCAGCAATGGAGCCAGGAGCCGGGACAGGTGAGTATAGCGCAGAGGACCGGACAGCAGATACAGAGACTGGGGACATAGCAGGGGCACGGCCATGGCCGCGGCATAGACCGTGACACAGAGGAGAAGCGAGGTCTGAGGTGAATAAAATAGACAGCGGAGTTGAGGATGGATTGAAGGGGAGCGAGAGTGCAAGACGAGAGGCCACAGAGAAGGATATTGCAGTTGTCTAGGCAGGAGATGACAAGGACCAGCATTTTGTAGTATCGAAGTTAAGGAATGAGCGGATTCGAGAAATATTTTTCAGGTGGAGATGGAAGGCAGCGGTAAAGGCTAGGATCTGTGACTTGAAGAACAGAGTGCCCACAATGCAGGGAGGCAAAGCAAGTAAATCTCCATACAACTTCTCCAATTGTAAAAAAGGCATTTTAAAAAAAAAGATAAGATTGGATGTGTGTGTTTCACAGATGCTAAGTGAAGGCACACACAAAACTTGGCTAGTGTTGCTGTTTATATAACTGTGCTTTTAATATCACTAAAAGAACAATGGGCGTTCCTGAAAAAGGCTAGAGAATCCAAAATTAAGAGCAAAACCCCTATAAAATGCAAAAACCTCTGTTTATGTCCCTACTGAACAGTGCAGCCCTTCCCCGATTTGCTCATGGCCACCTGGATGTTCCACGGTGCTTCTGTTGCATGGACAGATCAGACAAAGTGGGACTCTTTTGGAGAACAAAAAACACTGCACTGCACACCAAATCCTTATCACAACTGTAAACACTTCAAGCTTCATGATTTGGGGTTGGTTAGCTGCCCTAGGGCCTAAGCACATTGCACGGAATTAAAAGGTGCGCATACATTCCTTAAAGGAAAATGTAAGGGCAACAGTTCGTGACCTTAAACTGAAGAGATGTTGGGTGATGCAAGAAGACAATGACCTTAATTACACAAGCAAATCAGCTAAAAACTTGTGTCTCAGAATGGCCAGGTCAGTATCCTGACCTTAAAGGGGTGATCCGCCAGTTCAAAACGCTCGTTGGTCTGCTGTTGCATGATGAAAAATAGAAGAATCATAATTACCTCCTGAATGCTGCTGTTCTGTCGCAGCGGCTGTCCCAGCGATCCCGGCAGAGGCTGTGAGTGTTCATCGTTCACGTGACAGCTGCAGACAGTGGAGATGCTGTGTCATGACCTGAAGAGGACTGTTCATATAAGGGCTTGTTCACATGATGTCTTTGTGATCCGTTTTACGGATCTGCAAAACGGATCTAACAATTGTCAGTGTGATTTAACATTCAGTTCAATGGCAAAAGCGCATCGCCGTTCTCACGGGAGATCGGCGATGCGCTTTTGAGAGCTCTCCTGCACTGCGCTTTTCGGATCCGCTTTAAGGCCTCGTTCACACGGCTTATTTCGCCGCGTATTTGCCGACGGATTGACGATCGTCAATCCGTCGGCAAATCCGTCCGAAATAAGTCACAGCCTATTTTCTATTGATTTCAATAGAAAATACGGCTCGTCGTTCACACGACGCATTGTTCCATTCCGGATTGCCGCCGCGGATTGACGACGGCACTCCGGACGGAAAAACAATTCACATGGCAATTATTTCCGGATGGATTCACCACCTACAATGATTGTAGATGGTGAATCCGTCGGGAAATCAGTTACAAATACGTGCCACACTTAGTGACACGTATTTGCAACTGATTTTCAACTGATTTCAGAACGTATTTACATCGGAAATCCGTTATAAATACGTTCTGAAATAAGCCGTGTGAACGAGGCCTAAGAATTGACATGTCAATTCTTCTGGCGTTCTACGCAAGTGAAAGCCCATAGGAGATAATGGAGTCCAAAAGCGCTCCACACTCTGGGAACATATCGGCGGCGCTTTGCTTCTTAAAAGCGGATGCGAAAAGAGCAGTGGACGGCTGGACGGGGCATCGGCGGTGAGCGGCGGCTGCAGGGAGATGAGGTGAGGTGCTGCAAGGAGATGGATGGATGGCTGGGAGGTGAGGTGCTGCAGGGATCGAGGAGATGAGATGAACGGGTGAGGCGCAGGCCGGGAGATGAACGGGTGAGGCGCAGGCCGGGAGATGAACGGGTGAGGCGCAGGCCGGGAGATGAACGGGTGAGGCGCAGGCCGGGAGATGAACGGGTGAGGCGCAGGATCCGTAAAAAGGATCCAAAACATTGTGTGAACAAGCACTAAGGCATCACAGAAATGTTGATTAGTTAAACATGTTTGCAGGGAGGACTGGTTAGAAATTTTTGATTAACCCCCTAAGGTTTAAGGGTGCTTTCACACTTAGCGTTTTTGGTGCAGTAATGTACAGCATTAATTGCTGTGCCTATTTGCACCAAAAACGCTCCGTGTGAAAGCACCCAAAGCATTTTTTTTTCCATCACGTTAGGTTTTTACCCTCCCTTCCTTTCAAGAACCATAACTTTTTTGTTTTGTTTTTCCATCTAAATAGACATATAAGGGCTTTTTTTGTGGGATAAAATATACTTTGTAAGGATTCAATTGACTGTACCATATGATGTACTGGGAAATCTGAAAACAGTTCTAAGTGGGGTGGAATGTGAAAGAGCCAAAAACACATGCTTTCGCCTTCTTTGCAGGGGTTTTGTCTTTACAGCGGCCACTCTATGGTATAATTGATGTTTTCTGTATTCTGCACATTACGATTTTGGTAATACCAGATATGTGGGGTTTTCATTATGTTTATAGTACTTTTTAAAAAAAATAAAAAAACATTCCCTATTTTTAAATCTGTACTGCAGTGACAGTTTCTGCAACTAATAATTTTTTTGTACTTCCACTTAAGTAAGAGTGCATTTTTGAGGGCTGAAGTGGTACCATTGGTACCATTTTGGAATACATGTGACGTTTTGATCGCTTTTTTTATTCCAATTTTTCTGAGACCTGAAATGACCCCCTAAAATTTGCAATTTTGGCAATATTTTTCTTCTACTGTGTTTACTGTATGGGTAAATGATATTTTGATCAGACTTTTACAGATGTTTAATTCTATTTGTTAAATGACAAAAGGAGGGTGTTTTGAACTTTTTTTTATATATTTTTAAACCTTTTTTTTTAACTTTAAACATTTAGTCCCTTTAGGGTACTTGACCACTAGTGGGTAGAATTGATAGTACATCATTCTGTATTATATACATAATACAGAAAGGTATACAAAGAGGGCACTCCTGTGACTTTTTTTGCCCAGAGCAGGAAGTTATAGGAACAGTAACATGCAGCCATGAAAGCCTTAGGGCATGTCCCCACAGCACTGAGCAAATTCCGGATTATCCGACAGGTATTTGCTCTGTTATTGTGGCCGTGCACATGGCCACAGGGGGACGGCTTTTCTCCGCGGTTTGCAGAGAATAGCCCTCCCTCCCCCTTCGCATTGACGTGTTCATATTCCGCCCGAAAACCGGGTGGAAGAATAAACATGTTCAATGTTTTTCGGACCATCGGCGGTCTAAAAAAACTGTCCGGCGGAAAAACCCTTGCAGTGGGGACCGCTGCATGAATTTTCCGTTAAGGTCCGTGATAAAGTTTGACAGCCGGTTTACAGACTGCTTTCAAAACCGAAAACCATCTGTAAAACCGGCAGGGCTGTGGAGTCAGAGTCGGTGCCTGTTTTGCAGGAGTCGGAGTCGTCATAAAAGGGACCGACTCAGACTCCTAAAATATATAATTAGTTGGTCGAATTAGTTCGATGCAGTGCAAAGAGCAAGAGGAATTGGGTCCAGCCGGTGCTACTGCTCCCATATCTTCAGCCTTATCACATGAGGAGTGTAATTGATGACATGCAAAGCGCTGCCCCAGGGGAAAAGATTCTGCTCCCATGGAAACAAATTTCAGCCAAATTTTTCACCTGGTTTCAAAGAAGTAGAAGCGTTCAACCGTTCATCAAAACTGACTGTGGCTTTATACCCTGACATTTTTAGAGATGTTGCCCCTGTGGTCACCACTTTGCCCCCAGCCCAAGTTAGTGTAGAGAGGCCGTTCTCTAGCCTGGAAATAATGAGACCAAATGTGAGGTCATGTATGCAGGATCTGATAGAGGCAATACTATTTCTCAGAACAAATTCAGAGACTTCACAAATGTTCCTGCAGTGTTTTGCATATTTACAATTTTTTGTGTTCTAAAGTCATATCCAATAAATATATTTTACACTGACAACTAAAATGGTAACATTGTTTTGAACTTGTGACTTTCAGGCTCCATATCTTACCATCCACTACAGCTTTGCACATGAGGCTACTGTAAATTTAACTTGCAAGTATTTAGCATCTGCTTAGTTCTACAGATTCTTTCCTGTAACTGCATTGTTACTGTTTTGCTCCTACAAATTTAAATGTAAATTTTTATTATTTTGTTAGTATTTGGGAAATCCACCTTTTGGTTTTCAATACTGCCTGAATCCTTCTGGGCTCTGAATCAGATTCAAGCATATCTTGACTAAAATCTGATCCCAGATCTCTTCTACACATTCCCAATGTTGGTGCAGACTGGACTTGGATACAAATACAGCTTTTTCTTCAACCCTACCCACAAGTGTTCAAAAGATGAAAACATTGTTACCATTTTGCTTGTCAGTGTCTGTTCTACCTAAATAGCTTGATTATTGTATCATATGGTGATAAACAGCCCGATGTTACCATTTTACTACAGTAAAGTTATCACTTAAACATGCGCCATATATGAGGGAGTCGGGGCTTTGGCTTGCCGACTCCACAGCCCTGAAAACCGTCTGAAAAACGGCAGTGGGGACATGCCCTTAGGCTTCTGGCTGTCATAGTAACTGCTTGGCACCCCGTGATCTGGTCACGGGGGGGGGAGATACGGAGGTGGAACTATGCACAGCACTGATCGTCATTCATTTAGACACCATGGTTGCGATCGCTGTAGCATCTAAATGGTTAAACAGCAGAGATGTGAGCCGGCTTTAATCTCTGCTGTTACCGACGGGTGTCAGCTGTATCTAACAGCCAGCACCTACTGCATATGGAGTGGGCACAGCGATTGAGCCTGCTCCATATTACTTTAGTATCACCATAATGTACTTAAACATCATGGTGGGTTAAAGGGTTAATGCTGTGAAAATATTTTATGCAGCTGCAAGAAACAATGGCAGATTTGATTACTGCTATTGTGGGATCTACTTGTTAATTGCCAGGGTTGCACTGTGGATATTTACTCAGTGTCTGTCATGTACACGCTCACCAGCACGTGACTGGGGGGCCACTGCAATGGGGTAGACTTATATCCACTCGAGCTTACCTCTCACTCAGGTAGCAAATCAAGCATAAATCGTACCACAAGACAGTTCCAGCCCCCCTCCAAAAATACACGCTACCACCACCTTCCTTCAATAACCAAAAAGGAATCAGCCATAAGGAATCTGACTCCTAACAGATACTCTAAAAACACGTAAAAAATACGCAACTCACTGCTCTCCAGCAGCTACAAAAGAAAAATACACTTCTTCTTCAAGGAAATGGGTCCGTGCAACAACAAGAATTAACGTATTATTGATACCTTTAATATTACAATGATTTTCAGTGCTTACATGAACAAAATATGATAACAAAGACACATCAATACAGTTATGAAAAATAAAAAGGATAAATGCATAGAAAGGTTTCACACTTACAGATGTTTCAGATCCAAGGGGTTTGGAAATAGGAAATGGAACACAGCTCAATTTGAAATTGACCCCACCAACTATGAACACAGAGCAGCCTCTGGCAACATGTCTTATAGGGCCAAACCCCTCTCCAGGTTCTCTCCTCCTTTCTCATAACTGCCTACTCTCTTACTGGCTGGGATTATTGGAGGAGGGGGGTGTATACATACTTGTCTGAGGAGGGTTATACGTACTAACGCCACTAGAGGGCACTCGCGGACTGCGCTTCTCCTGGGAGGCCGGTCAATGAAAGTTTTATTGTGGAGGGGTCATAGTTTATCAGGTTTATCAGGTATCCAGGACAGCTGCATATACAATCCTGGGCCATAAAGCGTAATAACCCATGGTATCTAAACAGTACCGTAATTAAACAGTCAAAGGGCTGGGGGTGAGTCTCTGCAGACCCAGGCTAGGGATTCCTTTCTCAGGGGGGAGGTGAGAGGGGTTTCACAATCTGAGCTGCAGGTTTTAAGGACAATCCAGAATTTAAGCAATGGTTTAATGAACAAATCAGAATACATTTAATTTTCAATGTTTTACATAAGTGTCCAATAACTGACATGGACATTACAACAGTTTTTTTTAGTTTAGTCTGTTAGACTTTGACATTAAAGGAGTTGTCTCCCTACAGAGTTTCAAAGGATGCATGAATGAAATACTCTGTCACTTCCTGGTTCAGACTGACTAATTTGCATACAGCTCCTTGCTTGTACAGCTCCATGCTTTCAGTTGCTAATTAGATCAGATTAGCTTCTCAAACTACTAACAGGACTTCTTATCTGATCCCTCAAACAAAAGCCCTAATTACAGTTCTGTTTATTTTACATAAATCAAGCTTTTTACTGCCCAGCAGCACAGACACTGCCCTGACCTGTGTGATGACTCACTCACTGTTATCTCATTGAACAAACAGAGATATACACAGGTCAGTTACTGAGGGAACTGAAATTGCCAGGGAGGTTATAAATTCACTTTTATCTCCTTAGGGAAAACAGAGGAACAAAGCAATATATTTGGAAAATGTCTTTATTTTGTGTTCCCTACAATTTGAAAGCTATTCTTTGTAGCGAGACAACCCCTTTAAATATCTGGCCACATTTTATTAGTATTCATTACAAAAAGCCAAATTATTCCAAAGGCTTCACTTTTTCTTGCAACTAAAACAACAGACTATCAAAAATGTTGATTCATATTTTACTTTAGATGGTTTGGATACAAAATGGAGTATTGCAAAAAACAAAAGTTGTGAGCAAACAATTTAAAAGTAACAACACTGGAGGTAGGTGCTCATGTGAAAAATATGTTTACATGGTAAAAAAAAAAAAGTAATTTAGGATAATCTGTGATTCTCCTGTGAAGCTTTTTATTTCGTTACTGCAAGTTTAATAGCTGGCTGCTGTTTATCCGCTTATTTGGCAGACCTTGATGTCATGTGTTTTTAATGCTGAAATACTCCATTCTAGCAACATCACTGACCTCTGTGTATTTGCTTCAGATGCAGAGTTGATCTGAATAAGCCTTTTTAGGAATTTATGTTCTATAGATCCAGCAAGACTCACTAAATCAATGTATTCTATTACCTTCTGCTACAGAAGGATAAGGTGCAACATAGAGGTGTAGACAGACTTCTAGGCCATGCACAGCTTTCTGGGAAAATCAAATATGCAAAAAGAGAGCTGGGTCTCTGGTGCCACCTATTGGAATTGGCTCCCTAAAGCTTATTTGCATATTTGCCATATTTTCATTGCATAGATTACAGAGCTCTGCACAACATTAAAGGACCCTCACCAAGCCTGCCAGAACCTGGGTCTAGATTGTTGAGGGGATGGATCAGTTGTGATCATAAGGTACACTTTTTCCAATAGTAGGCACCAGATACCAAGCTCTTATAGTGCTTATTTACATGTTGTTATTATCTAGGCACCTAACACACTTTGATGGCATATCCTAATGTTGTTCCATCAAACTGCTTGGTTGGGACACCCAGTTAAGGAACCGACTGTTTATTTGTTGTGTCAAGAGACACTTCTGTCAGAAAGGGGTATTTTTGTTAAAATCAGTATTCCTGAAAAAAAAAAATTTTTTTCTTTATTTTTTATTCTTTTTTAGAATTTCAGCAGCTCCATATAATTAAAATGAGCTATAAAGTATTGCCCTTTTCTAGCTGTGATAATGAAGAGTTAAAACTCCTGAAAGGCAGGGCAGACTAATCTCTGCTTACTTAGTAATTGCTCTCTGGATTGGTCTAAATAAAAATTAGACCACAAGGGCAATGACCAGAGCCATACATAAAAGGATGATGGGTTAAAGGGGTATTCTCTCTACAAAGGTCATATGCCAGATTATGGGGACAGTAAAAATAAGCACTTTTGTAATTGGTTTGCATTACGTAAGTCACTTAGTATAGTAGATATGAGCTTTTCTGTGCATCAATAGCTATATTTTGCAGCTGCTAGTCGGAACACACCCACTTTTCTGTGATTGGCTGGCTGACACTTCATTCAGCCTGTTGGGACACGCCATCGGTCGGAAAACACCCAGGGCACGCCCCTTGTGCTGTGATTGGCTGACTGACCTTTCATTGAGCCTGTTGGGATAAGCTCCCTGCACTTTGATTGGCTGCCTGCACACTCTGTGTTTAGTCCCGTCTGAGCTGTGGAAACAGATAGTGAAACCATCTCCCAGCTCTAAGGTTAATGATCTAGGGAATTACAGACTGTTTAACTCATAGATCCCCTCCTATAGCAGAGTCTTATATCCTGTGCTCCCTCCATATAGCACAGTCTTATATCCTGTGCTCCCTCCATATAGCACAGTCTTATATCCTGTGCTCCCTCCATATAGCACAGTCTTATATCCTGTGCTCCCTCCATATAGCACAGTCTTATATCCTGTGCTCCCTCCATATAGCACAGTCTTATATCCTGTGCTCCCTCCATATAGCACAGTCTTATATCCTGTGCTCCCTCCATATAGCACAGTCTTATATCCTGTGCTCCCTCCATATAGCACAGTCTTATATCCTGTGCTCCCTCCATATAGCAGTCTTATATCCTGTGCTCCCTCCATATAGCACAGTCTTATATCCTGTGCTCCCTCCATATAGCACAGTCTTATATCCTGTGCTCCCTCCATATAGCACAGTCTTATATCCTGTGCTCCCCCCACATTGCACAGTCTTATATCCTGTGCTCCCCCCACATAGCACAGTCTTACAGTCTCCTGCCTGATAACAGAGAGAGAGAAGGGAGGTGGGCAGTATGCATTCCTCACATGTGTTTCAGCAGTTCAGGCTGTGTGTATAACTGTTTATAGCACAGCAAGGAGCTTGTGGAGCCTGAAGCTGTAGGCTCTGCAGACATAAGAAGCATGCAAGAGGCTGCAGATCTGTTCTGTCCAGACAACCTTCCTTCTTCCCCTGCTTCACACAGAATGATGATGTCAGAGCTCTTCAGTGAGAGGAGAGACATGCCTGCTGAGAGGAGAGACTTGCCCATGGATTTGAAATTGAATCTCATAGAATTTGCTGAAGAATACGAACGCGTCAAACGATGATAACCCCTTCATGTTTTTCTGCCCTAGGGTGGTTCAGCTTTCTTCAGACTTATCCGGTGTTTTTGATGATACGTGCCTCTCTCAGGCACTTAGTGGGGCTGGAGGAGAACAGTTAAGCAATCCTCACTGCAGTGGTGTCAGAGCTTACGGAGGAGAAGTCCGTTGCGGTTTTGCTGTGTTTTTTCTCTTACAGTACTGCACAGCATTTAAACTGCCTTTAGTACCAGCAAGCTTCTTTCTGTTTTTTAAAGGTGTGACAAGTGAGTGATCAATTACTGTGTTAAGAAAGGTGTAACAGGTGTCTTGCCAATTCTCAATGAGATAACATAAAGAAGATTGCTGGCATTAAAGGCAGTTTACTTGCTGTGCATTACTACAAGTGAAAACGGCACCAAAACCGCACTGTGTAAAAGCAGCCTTAAACTTACATCATCATGCTGAGCCTGCTTTATGCCTGGTTGATGCTGGCTGATTTAATACAGCTGACACTCGAGGCTGTTTTAACTATTTAGCCGCTACATCGATCACTGCCTCAGCAGCATGAGGAACAGTGCTGTGTACTGTTC
The DNA here is from genome assembly GCA_025379985.1 of Phyllomedusa bahiana. Lineage (NCBI taxonomy): Eukaryota > Metazoa > Chordata > Amphibia > Anura > Hylidae > Phyllomedusa > Phyllomedusa bahiana. The sequence continues at coordinate 40,885 of JAODAL010003024.1, forward strand.
CTCACTCTGGTCTGCACACCCTATGGAGACACCATGGGGTGCTGTGCAGTTACTATGGCAGCTGGAAGTTTAAAGGGGTTGTCTCACTACAAGGATTGCTTTTTATGTTAAAGATCTTGCAAAAACAAGTCACTTTGCAATATGTGTCCATTAACAATGTCCTACCTATTCAAATATACCCTCTTGTATGGGCTGCATCAGGTCTCTGGCTACAGACTTGTTCGATCTCTCCTGATAGGCTGCCAGCTCTGATTGCTACAGCTACAGACCTGGTGTCTTCAGCAGTTAGTCACTGCAGGCAAGTAGAAGCCAGTAAACGCCGAATTAAAAAATGAAACTGAGAAAACAGGATGGAGGTACAATGAATTGTTGTAGTGAGACAATCTCTTTAATGAAGGCATTCATAGCCACCATGTTGGTGATTCTTTTTACTTCCTGCCTCCAACGGGCAGTAATAGAAACGCCATCTATATAAGGCAGAAGGGTATACAAGCAATCGTGCACCCTAGTGGTCAAGTACTCTCTAGGAACTGCATGGAAAATGTATAAATAGTAAAAAAAAAAAGTTTTACAAATATAAGAAAAAGTTAAAACAACCCCCTTTTACCACTTTACAAATTAAGAAATAAAGAAAAAGTTACACGTTTTTGTTAGTGCCGCGTCCGTAAAAGTCCAATCTGTAAAAATATAACATTTATCCCATACGCTGAAAACCGTACAATTTAAAAGTTCCAAATGCCAAAATTGTGTTGTTTTTTTTTTTTTTTCCATTTAACATTCCAATAAAATGTAAACTTCAACCCACCAAAAATGCACCCATACTGAGGTCCACTGGTGGAAAAACAAAAAGTTGAGAATATATTTTTTTTTATGGCAGTAGTAAGACATAGCAAAAAAAACACTACATATGTGATATCAATAGAAGTGAAACGACCTGCAGAATACAGATGGCACATCATTTATGCTGAAAACTGAACGCCATAAAAACAAACCCCTGCAGAAATGGCACAAGAGTACAGTTTTTTTTTTTTGTTGTTTTTTTTTCACATTTCACCCCACTTTTAATTTTATTTTTTTTTTTTCTGTTTTCCTAGTACATTATAAGGTATGGTCAATGGCATCATTAAAAAGTACATATTGTTCCTCAAATATAAACCCCTCATCTGTCTATGTAGATGAAAAAATAGTTGGGGCTTGTTCACATGGTGTTTTTTTGGATCCAAAAATCTCATCCAAAAGCGCAGCATCAATCAGATCCAACCCGAAGCTGTGTGTTTGGATCTGTGTTGGATGCAGCAGGATCGCACCCTATAGTTTATTATAGGGCTCCTGCTGCGTCTTTCGGACCAAGAATTGATATGTCACTTCTTAGAACGGATCCGAAAGACGCAAGTAAACACGCTTCAGCAATCACTCGTCTGAACACCGATGCATATTGTACATTGCGAGTAGTGTAAAATCACACTGATCATGGTTAGATGCGCCTTGTGATTTGAGGCATCCTCAAATCGCGGCCCTCCAGCTGTTGGGAAACTTCAACTCCCATGATTCCCACTGTTATAGATTATATAAATGCATGATGGGAGTTGTAGTTTCCCAAAAGCTGGAGGGACGCAGTTTGAGGATGTCTGGTCTAGACGGACCCAAACATGCACCCAAAAGCATATGTTCACACGGACCCAACATGCCGTGTGACCATACCCTTATGGCTCTTGGAAAGCGGGCAGAAAAAAATAAGAAAAAAATTATAACCATGGGGAAGAGGTTAAAAATGATATGAATAAAGAAAAATAAACACCTAATGAAAAAAAAAAAAAAACATATTTATGTATGTATATAGTCATTTATTGCTTGACAATCTCTGTGATTTTTATTGTTATTATTTTTTAAGTTAGGGTCCCTTAGACTAGACCAGGGATGCACAAAATTTTCTGGTCTAAGGACCATATTGTCATATTGCACCTGTCCCAAAGTAAATCTTAAAGGGGTGTTCTCCATATTAAACCTTTATGTGGCTTCAACTGTAAATGCCCCAAATGGCTGGCAGGTTTTCGTTCCTCTTTATGGCCTGACAGAGCTCAGTATGGGGGTTCTCTGATTGGTTCTCCAGAAAAAGGAAATGTATCTATTTTCATGGTAGTTTTTTTCAGGTCTGTTTTCACAACTATAAGGGCATGTTCACACGGCTGTTTTGGCCGCGGCCAAGACCTCGTCGAACCTCGCCGCAAACTCGCGGCGCGGGTGCTGGCCGTGGTCTCGGCGCAGGTGGGGCGCGGTTTGCCCGAGGGTTTCCCCCATGCAAATTAATAGGGGGCAAACCGAGCCCCGCGCCACCCGCGTCGACGTCCACGGCAGCACCGCGCGGCCGCCGCGCAGAGCACTCCCTGTCAAACCCGCGGCGTGTGAATAATAGCGGGGTTTCCTATAGGAAACCATGTTAATAAACGAGGCGCGATTTGGGAACGGTTTTGTCTGCGGAAACCGCGTCTCAATCCGCCGTGTGAACAGGGCCGAACTAGAGAGAACAACACACAGACAGCCTCCTCTCTAACTCCTCTCCTCCTCTTTGGAGTCTGGAACATATAGCAGAAATTTTTATGGTAGACTTTGTGGATCTGCCATGATTTTTTCAGAAGTAAATACTCCTCTAAGGAAGAAATCCAGAAATAATACACAAAATTGGGTTGGTTAAAATACCACATACAGCCCTATAGTGCCAACCATAACAGGGCCCACCGTAGCCTTGCCCGGCCGCACAGGGCCCACCGTAGCCTTGCCCGGCCGCACAGGGCCCACCGTAGCCTTGCCCGGCCGCACAGGGCCCACCGTAGCCTTGCCCGGCCGCACAGGGCCCACTGTAGCGGTGCCATCAGTTGAATGAAGTTGACAAAAGATAATTATATAATTATTCCTTTAAAAAGTATGAGCCAAGTACAAGGCATGTTTGTTTATTGATGGCTGGGGGCCACATGTTCTGTTGTACCCCTGGACTAGACAGTCTAAACATGCACCAGAGTTATCAACACTGTGATAAATGTGGTGCATTTCAAGACTGTCTAGTCTAAATTTACACTGTGTAAGTAGTATATTGGGGTATGTTCACACGGCTTATTTTGATTCGCATTTTTCCGCGTGTTTCGCGTGGTATTGCGCTTAATACGTGGGGAGATGCGCCCCATAATTACGGTAATCCATACCCTCATAGAGAACTATGGATTACGCCTCATCTACCCACTCTGTACGCGCGGGGAGATAAGTGACATGACAATTACTAGCGGCGAATATGCGCTGCGAGTAATGCATGTCAATGGGGCCGGCGGGCCGCCCCCCCCCCCTTGGGAGTACGCGCTGATCAGTGCAAGTTCCTGAAACACAGGATGTATTGCGGCGCGTACTGTATATTGTGTTTACATACTCTTAGACTGTATTCATAAATCTGCCCCATTGTTTCTTTTGGGGCAGATTCACCATCTAAGGGGCATTTCCATCAAATTGTTTTTGCCTGGCTGGCAGGACCTATTTTAGCTGTATTGAAAAGAGAAGCGGCTGCATGCGCAACACTCCTTTCTGTACGCGTGACACAGACTTGGGTATGTTCAGACGGCGTATTGTGGTGTGCACAGGTATGCGCCGCAATACGCCTTCAGTGGCGCTGTTAAAAGTACGCGCTGACCAATGCATAACTTCAAGGCAAGGCAGTTTTCTGCCTCCTGTAGTCTTCGATTTCTGGATATTCAAATATAATATGTTTGTAAAATCACAGTGTGAATGATGACCGTGGTTTTACACAGCACTCAGTGAGTGCTGTACACGTTAATTGATTTTACCGTATTTGGAGGGTGCATAATTACCCACCGAATTGCATATAGATTGCAGTTATTGGTATACACAAATGCACAAACCTTCCTTTGTTTTCTGATCCATTTGTTTCACTTGTTCTGGGGGAGCTGAGGAAGGGGAAAGATGAGATGGAAGCCTTTTTGGACTTTATTTAACCCATTGGAGCAACCCCAGTCCTAATGGATGCCCAGGGGGGGAATGGATCACTTTGACTGCCCCCCATTCCCCTTTTTATATATTTTTTTTAAATAACTGTAGGTGAGAAACCACTGTGTAGGGCTCATCATGAGCCAGGTTTACCCACTTGCCCATTAACTTAAATGAGTGCCATGTGGGTTGCAGCCGGTACACATGTAAGGTATTTTATATCGTGGTCTCTAGATTTCACTTTATCTTCAGTAATTATATGCTGATGCCAGTTTACGGTATGTCGTCACAGATGGAACCTCCTGCGTTTGAGATCTCTTGAGCTGCTGCATTCACTATAGTAGCAGTATGGGCCACATGTATGAAACTGTTTAGGTCTTAAACTCACTCTTTTGCCCATAGTAATCTGTGGGCAAAAAAGTGAGTTTTAGACCTAAACAGGTTCATACATGTGGCCCTATATGCTCACGGTTTTGCAGATGCTTGGAACTGATTTTGAGACCTTTATTAATATATACGAACACGCCGATATTTTTAGTGACCTTTTTTGCTTATTTCATGACTTGTCGGACGCAGCGGTTGTCACTGGCAATAGCATTTAGAAATGTGCAGTGTCAGCTGTCTGCAGCCAAGCAGTATGTAAACAGTTGTGTCGGATATCTCGGGCATCAGCAGGACCAAGAATAACCTCCCATTTATAGTACTGACGAACTTCATGCTGCTTCATAACGTGGACAATTTTGTTTTATCCTTGCATTGCACAAGGACATTTAAACATCCTATATTATTGTGCAAATCATCTATTACAAACCTCTATTGTAGTTGTGTAAATGGACTCATTTTGCGATGGACCCCCATTAACTACAGAGTGTCTGATGGGTTTCTTGCCGCTGCATCCGTTGTTTTCATGAACAAAATAATGCAGTTTATGGTGTCATTCCTGACAAATCTTGCGACTGCGGTTCCAAACGGAATCTGCAACACCGTTGTGAACCCGGCCTTCTGTGCTATTCCTCCTAGAAATGTATAAAAAATATTAACCAATCAGTAGCACAAGTCCTCTCATCAACGGTCTGTAGTTCTAGACTTTTGCCGACTTCACTGGCGTGATACACGTGCACTGGTCCGACAAAAATGAATTATGAGAAAAAAGAATGATGTAAAAAATGGAGATTCTATTGAGAAAGATCTAGTATGCAGATCGAAACGTCTTATCAGAATCTTTAAAAAAATATACGTGTACAGATATGGATCATTACATATGAAGTCGGCTTTTTAATATTGTCATTTGGAATAATGAAAAAAATTTTGGGAAAATTTTTGGGGGAAAATTCAAGTTTTGGAGTGCAACCTATTCTTTTCTATTTGTAGTTCTAGACTTGACACAATCCATTTAGTGCAGTCAGAATGTGTGGAGGCAAGAGGAATAGTAATGCCAGTGGGGGTTGAAAAGTCACAGATGTTTGGTCATTAAAGAATATGTATTTGTTGAGAGTTGGAGTGCTGTGGTCTAGTTTTAATGAATTGTGGTTATGCAGTGGATTTGATGCAGTTATGCAGCTTTGCCCCAGTGGGCTTAATCCGCATCTTTTCTAGTCGATCCAGTTTTCAATGTGGTATCCACATGGAAACCATAGCAGTAAGTGATGGGTAACTATTTTTTTATCTATGTTTTTATATCCATGGGTGGGAAGAACTGCACTGTAGTTAACAATATTAACTATGATGTAGATTTCCATTAAGCCATAAAAGCATTTTCTCATCAAAATTAAGTAAATATTATATATTGATTTTGCTTCATTTTATAGATAGAGCAGTTTTTTTCCTGATTGTTTACTGTTGGTTTCTTAGGTTACCGACCATGTCTCTCTGCTCTAGAAGGGGCCAGGCTAGTGACATCACTGCCTACTGTGTCTTACCAGTCCTCCTTTTCAGGCTTTGCTCTTGTCTTTGTTAGGCTATGTTCACACGGCTTAACTGTGGGACGTAATTACGCCGTGTAGACGGGGGCGTGAGCGGGGGGCCGGCCCTTCGCCGGCCCATTGTCTTGCATTACCAGCGGCGCGTATATGCCGCCGGTAATTTACATGTCACTTTCTCCCTGCCCGGCGGATTCGCCGAGCAGGGAGAGGAGGCGTAATCCATAGTTCTCTATGAACTATGGATTACCATAATGACTGGGCCGTTTTCAGCCTGTAATTTGCGCACTTTGGTGCGTAATTACGGACCGAAATACGGCCCATTTTAAGCCGTGTGAACATGGCCTTACTGAACAGGGAGAGCTCAGTAACTTTGTGCCACCCTGAAAGGGCAGTTGAGCATAAGGCCGTGTTCACACGGCTTATTCCCGACGGATTTGTGAGCCGTATTGAGCTCACAAATCCGTCGGGAATAAGGGGCGGGACGGGGGCGGGGCCGGAGCGCGGCGGGGGCGCCACTCCCGGCCCCATAGACAATGCATTGTTTACACTCAGTGACACACTTATCTTTGTATGTAAGTACACCGATAACAGTATGAATACTGTTATAAGAATATGCAGATTTTTTTTTTCTGCTTTTATATAATATTTTACTAATTATACTAAATGTTTTGGCATGCACCCACAAAGAAGCTTCATGACCTATAGCTCTGCTAACTCACATTTATTGCCAAACCTCCTCCTAGTAATTTTTTTCATTGTCCTCCATCACCAATGTCCCACTAACAGACACAGCTGGGAATAGGATCTATCAGAGCTGAAATATGAGTCAGCTGCACAAAATGTGGAAGCCAGAGGGAGCCGGCTCTGTGAAACTAGCCAAATAGGAAAATCGCCTTTTAATAGATGAGGATTTCTACTATGTGAACGAGGGCTTATAGTTGTGTAATGTGCTTCCTGGCACTGACGCTTTTGCCATGTGCACCTCAGTTTGTGTTGGGTGATGGCGCAACTGTGCTGCTGATCTATAATAATAATTTTTTTTAAGCTGGAGACCAGTGAATACTGATGGTCTCTGTTGACTGTTATACGTTCCATTGGTCTTCTGCTATTTTGAAAAGCAACGATATTTTTTGAAAAATATTACCCATCCTTCCTAGACCCCTGCATGGCAAATATGCTTATCCACCACTGCTTACTGGTCCTTGTACAATCTATCATTTTCATGGATTAATAATTTTAAGAAATCGCAGAGAAAGCAAACTTGAGGACTCTCTAATTACTTACGTGTGTGTGTGTATGTGTGTGTGTGTGTGTATATATATATATATATATATATATATTATATATATAAAATATATATATATATATAAAACAAACTAGAAAAAAGGCAGCACTCTATAAAAAAACAGCAACTGTGGTGCCAGCAAAATTGGGACAGTATTATAAAATCTTAGTAAATATCCAATGAAAATTCGCGGCACTCCTCGTTCAAAAAGATGGAAAAGACTTATTTGGACATGTTGGAATAAAGTCCTTTGCATCTTTTGAACGAGGAGTGCCGCAAATTTTCCTTGGAGATTATATATAATATATATATATATATATAATATATATATATATATATATATATATCTAAATCAGTACAGAATAAAAAATACTGGATTTAATTAAGCGCATTTGACGTTATTAACACACACATATATATATATAGAATATATTATTATATATATATATATACTGTATGTTAATAACGTCAAATGTGTTTAATCAAATCCAGTATTTTTTATTCTATTTTGAGTAGCAATTTTTCATTTATTTTATAAATCCCTGGGATACAATTTAGATTTCCATGTTTCCAATGCCCTGCACTGGGGGGTTAGAGAGCATTAATTCTTCGAATACTGACTGTGACCTAGTAACTCTTCCACACCCACTGGCACCTGCCTGTGACACCAGGATCCCACTCGAGCTGTATAGATTTTCGTTGTTCTCTCTAATGACTTGTTTCTTGAGTATGAACAGAAATCTTAAAGAGGAATGAAGGATTTATTGTTTTTGTTAATTCAGCTAATCAAATGGTAAACTTCTATTACTGTTTACATGTGTTTTAGGCTGTTTTCTGCCATACAAAACGTGTATTGTCAACCTTTAAAAAACCCAAAAATTTTTTATTTCCTCTAAACAAGGCATTTTTTTATTTTTTTTGCCCTTGTCATGGTAGATTGAGAGGGCAATTTCAAAGCAGGCACCTACCTCATCGCTACACAATAGAAATGTTCCTATAAAGGGGTTTTTTACTGGTACACAGGCGGTTTTAGATTTTGAATCAAGTGCTCGCTACTAGGTCTTTGGGGAATTTTCGGCGTAAAACAATTTACCAATTTACAAAGGCCCCGTTATTTTTTCCCCGGGGCTTAACATTTTTCTTCCTTCTGTTGTCCCCCCACACAACACGGGACAAGAGAGAAACCGCTGCCCTTAAAAAAAACCTCCTTTTTACTGTCACATGGTGTTTGAAACTCCGTCTGAGAACTTGGGGGCTTAAAACTGAGCATGGATGCACATTTTGTGGTCAGGTTGCGGGACTGACTGTTTCTGGGCCTAGCAAGGTGACCGCCTCAACCTCCTAATCCTTGCATCGTGGAGCTGCTGCTACAACACCCAATTCCGTAAACTTTGCTAGAAGGTAAATTGATACTGGATTACTTCACCAGACGCTAACTTGTGTCCCACTTTCCCTAATCCCCAGATAAAAAATACAAATAAAAAAAAAAAACCTGTTTGCTTTTCCTTCACCTGCAGAACACATCTGTATGCTTTTCGTATTATCTAGACTTCTTTGGGCTTTGTTTACAACTTTGAAAAAACTTCTGTAGACAGTGCCAGATATGACTTTTTATAGATTCCCGGTTTTGGAGGGAGGAGGTTGAGGCCAAAAATATTTGCTACCACCATTGTAAAATAGTCCACGGTAGAGCGGAAGTGCTAATAATTATTAGGCCGTGCTCTTAATTCCATCACAAAATAAATAAGCAACCCTCTTTAAAAATAATATCTTATGACCATGGCAATAGCAAAGATTTGGGGGCTCACTTCTCCACTATACAGCAAATCATTAAAGGGGTTTCTCACCCCTGTTTACTTTTAACAGGTGGGAAAGGAAAAAAGAAGATATTCCCAAAATACATTGCTGTTTGTTTTTGCGTTGTTCATGAGATAAAGGAGATTTTATCTACTTCTAGTGTGCACAAGTTTCTCTTCGTAACTGACCACCTCTCTGCTTTTTCTCTTATCACATTATGCCAAATGCGTTGCCCATGGTAACTCTCTTCTGCGGTCTTCCCCTTAGCATATGAGTTGTTTACCAAGTAATGGAAAGTTTTAACTGTAGACTCTGGGCTTTGTGCGAAGTTTAAAAATTTCCCTCATTATGTCATGTAAAGGGATAAGTGGAATAGCAGATGTAATATGCCAATCACTGTTAAAGAACCCCCCACATTTAAACCCGGGAAGGATTTTAAAGTGGTTGTGATTCTATGAAACAGTATGGTGAAACAACCCCTTTAATTTTGAAAATGCTTAGGTTACTCCTTTTACATTTTCTGAAAGACTGGTATATCACATTATGATTATAGGGTTTGGTGTGGCAAACACAAAAAAAAAAAAACAAAAAAAAAAACAAAACAAAAAAAAAAAAAAACCCCAAAAAAAAAATAAAAAAAAAAAAAACCCCCCCCCCCCCCCCCCCCCCAAAAAAACCCAAATTATAAAAATTTTTTTATTTTTTTTTAAATTATTTTTCAAAATTTTTTTTTATTTTATTTTTTTGGGGGCATTTTATTATTTTTAAGCGTCTTACCAGTGACGGGGATTTTCAGTAGTTGCTGGTCCTTGGCTGTGTGTGCTGCCTGAGGCTGTTAGGCAAACAAAATTTTTTCTTTTTCTGTGTCCAAAAATATAAAAAAAACCCAAAGAGAACAAACCAAGCACATATAGAAGAAGAAACCACCAACATACAATTCCCATTGCAGATAGGTACAACATCACAAAATGGTGTATGAAATTTAATCATTGTACCAATGTTACATACCTCAGCTTGATAAGTTAATTGTATCTCTTCATTACAGCGAGGTCCGTCTGTATTAAATGATTAGCCCATAGTTGTCAACTTTTGAAAATGAAAAAGAAGGAGAAACCAGTGGGCGGCGCGCTACGCGCGCCGCGGGAAAAATTTGCGTGGCCCACGCCCATCTTGACGGTATGTCACGCCCCTTCAAAAGCCACACCTACTCCACCTAACTGCATAACGGCTTTGGAGAGAAAGACCAGGTAGATGCCCTTATTGCCAGGTAGTAGCCCCCCATAAACCAGGTAGTGCCCCTTACAGGCAGGTAGATGCCCCTCTCTGTAGCCAGGTAGAGCCAAATTTGTAGCCAGGTAGATGCCCCCCTTTGTTAGCCAGGTAGATGCCCCCCATTGTTTGCCAGGTAGTGCCCCCATTGTTTGCCAGGTAGTGCCCCCTCTGTTGGCCAGGTACATGCCCCCATTGCTTTCCAGGTATGTGCCCCCTCTGTTGCCAGGTAGATGCCCCCAGTTGTGCCAGGTAGTGCCCCCTTTGTAGCCAAGTAGTGCCCCCATCGTTAGCCAGGTAGTGCCCCCATCGTTAGCCAGGTAGTGCCCCCATCGTTAGCCAGGTAGTGCCCCCATCGTAGCCAGGTAGTGCCCCCATTGGTAGCCAGGTAGTGCCCCCATTGGTAGCCAGGTAGTGCCCCCATTTGTAGCCAGGTAGTGTCCCCATTGGTAGCCAGGTAGTGCCCTTCATTGTAGCCAGGTAGTGCCCCATTGTAGCCAGGTAGTGCCCCCATTGTTAGCCAGGTAGTGCCGCCTGTGTTGCCAGGTAGACCCCCCCATTGTAGCCAGGTAGACCCCCCATTGTAGCCAGACAGTGCCCCCTAAAACTAATAAAAATAAAATAATAAAAGCCACTTACCTCACCAGGCTCCTGCAGAGCGGCCGCTCCTGGTTATCTCCTCAGCAGAGTCACAGGGGAAGTGAGTGCAGCCGCAGCGTCACTTCCTCTGTGACGCTGACGTGTGTACGGCGCACAGCGGCGCCGGACATTACAGGGGGAGGAGGCAGGAGGGAGCGCTCCTCCTGCCTCCTCCCTGCTCAGCGAGGACTCCGGGTGGTGAGCGGACCCTGCGCCCGCTTCACCCGCCCGTGGGAAAGGACCAGCGGCGCCAGAGTAGCGCACCAGCGCTACTCCGGCGCCGCGGCCATTTAAAGGACCCCCGCCGCCTGCTGGCGGCGGGAGAAATGCCAACTCCCCGGGAGGGCGGGGGGGACCCCAAATAGCGGGACCCCCCCCGCCAAAAACGGGAGAGTTGGCATGTATGGATTAGCCACATTTGGGTATCATTTTAAGATCTATACATCATCACTAAAGAGTTCAGTTATTTAATACCTATGAGAGGCCAATATTTGTAATCCTGTAGATCGGCCAACTCAGGCTAAGGTTCCGCCATAAGGGTATGTATGGAGACCAGGAGACACTCATTGTACCTTGCACCATATGACTCCACAAAAGCTTCCCAGTTTTCCCACTATAGTGCTCATCGTTGACATGTTATGAACCATAGGGTGTGTTCCCTCTCTACAAGGTAGATTAGTTAGGGATTCTTATCGACCACACAAGGCTGCTTCCAGGACTACTACTGAATTGTTGTGATCTGCTCTAACTCATACATACCAACTTTTGAAAGTGAAAAAGCAGGAGATTTAAAGGCGGCGTGTGAAGCACGTTGCATCAAAAATGTGCATATCCCCGCCCATCTTGCATGTAAGCCACGCCCCCTTAAAAGCCACACCCTACTCCACCTAACTGTGTAATGGCTCTGGAAGAAAGCTAAATTAGGGTTTTGGAGTCACCCAGCTTCCGTGGACTGTTGGATGGTCTATTCAGCATCCAGGAGAGCTGGGAGATACCGCCAAACTGTGCCCCAATAGGTAGGTATCTCGTTGGCCTATTTGAACCCTGTAACCAGGTACTAGCCTCCTGTAGCCAGGTTAATGCCCCCTTCTAGCCAGGTAGCTGTCCCCAATACCAGGTAGTGCCCCTTACAGCCAGGTAGTGCCCCCAATAGCCGGGTAGTGCCTCCAATAGCCACTTAGATGCTCCTTACAGCCAGGTAGCTCCCCCAATAGCGAGGCAGATGCCCCCTTTATCCAGGTAGATGCCCCCATGAGCCAAGTAGATGCCCCCTTTATCCAGGAAGATGGCCCTATAGCTAGTAACAATAAAATAATAAAACCTACTTCACACTCCTCCCCTCACAAGCACTCAGTCACTGCACACACACCCCTCTCCTCACAGGCAATCAGCCACCCCCTCCCCACACACACACACAGTCCTCCCTCCACTCACCTGTCCTGCTGGCATCCTAGTTTTTCAAACTCGGGGAAAGGGGCCGGAGCTTTGCGGGTCCCGCTAAGTCCCGCCCCCTACCCCTGCAATGCTCTCACAGCTTCCTCTGAAGCTAGGAGAGCACTGCCGGCGGCGGCACAAGACAGAGGCTGTAGGGCAGCGTCAAGAGACGCCCGATGCCTCTGTACACAGATAACCTCCGGCTTCTTTAAAGAGGCGGGAGGTTAAGCCACCCAAGCGGGGGGGCGGGACACGGCCCCCATTAGCGGGAGTGACCCGCCAAAAACGGAAGGGTTGGCAACTATGCTCTAACTCACCATGATTCATAAGACTGCTGCACCACCACCTAATAAATTTGCAAGTTAGGCACTGCCCGACACTCTCCTGTATAGAGCCTTCAGTGTCACCCTACCTGTGCTTGGTGACTGTTTACTCCACAGAAATGGAGTCAACAGCTTAAGATAAAATGAGCTTAGGCAGTATGATATGGGTACTGGAGCTTTGGGAACAGCATCATCTTAAAGATTATTTTACCAAATAAAGTTAGGGGAAGATTTGCCCATAATTTGAGTTCAAGGCCATGTTCACACGGCTTAAAATGGGACGTAGTTCAGTCCGTAATTACACGCCGTACTGCACGAATTACGGCTGGAAAACGTCCCAGTCATTACGGTAATCCACAGTTCTCATAGAGAACTATGGATTATGTCTCCTCTCCCCGCTCGGCGAATCCGCTGCGGGCGGAGATAAGTGACATGTCATTTACTAGCGGCGTATACGCGCCGCTAGTAATGATTGTCTACGGGCCGGCGAAGTGCTGGCCCCCCGCTCCCGCCCCTGTCCACACGGCGTAATTGCGGGGCATAATTACGCCCCGCAATTACGCCGTGTGGACATAGCCTAAGAAACATGTATTGCATAATCGGCAGGACATTCAGGGCTGTAAATATGAGGGTTTTATTGGTTATTAAAGCCCAAGTCTTTAAATTGAGAAGCCACTTAGAAGTTAGATTTTGCTGTAATTCCTAAAGTGGAAATGTCCTTTGGGTGTAGTAAGGACTTAGACGAACAAACCTTTGTTGAAAGAAAAATCCAATTGGAAGATTTGTTCTTTCTTCAACCAGTATCATTTATAGCCAGTGTGAGTGACTACAACAGCCGATATGGAGTAAAACGTGTATAGCTGCAACAGCGTAATGATTGTTTGTTTAGATGTAGTTCAACCCTCAACCAACTATTACCTAATGTTTATGGACACTTTTAGCATAGGGCATCAGAACTAATTCCTGGAAGACGCCTTTTAAAGCGGGCGTCCGGGTCATTTTAATACAGTCTTTTTAGGCTACTGCTGCCCTGGTAAGTGGTAGACTACACTTCTGAGTTTCACAAGGTAAGTGTATAATGCTGGGAAATAGCACAAACATAGTCCATGTAGGACTCCGTTTGCTCTATTAATCTATATGGGGCTACAGCTGCTACATCCTGGTATTTGCCCACGCTACCTCAAAGGTAAGCAAGTAATGCTGTGTGAACGGCCTCTAAATGTGAACTAGTATTGGGAACGTTTGCCCACCCCCCAAACTAAGAACCCAGAGAGAACTTTGGTTTTGTTAGGAGTATCCAGACTATTTCTTTTAAATTATATGATTTACTATACATGTGTAAATGGCGATGCAGTGCCATAATCGCTCTATCATGAGGCATACATGAACAATGACGCATTATCACAAGTGAACTAGTAATAATTGCTGGCTTAAGCCCGAATCCAGTGCCGTCAAAACATGTTTTGTGTCTCTGATAAATCCTGGCATTTTGCTGACTTACAGATGGAGTAAACTATTCACCGTTCCCTTTCACACACTGTCCATATGTCCACAACAGTAGGTCTCAGAAGTGGAGGAAATATATTATGAATAGGAGAAATGAGTGAAAATGGCAGCAATAAAACCATTCACAAAAAGGTATTGCACTGCTTTATTGTTGGCACCCTCACACAGAGCAGAAACCAGAACCGCAATTGTATCTTAAAGGGGTTTTGCCACGATGTAATGTTGATGTGGGATCCTCCAAAATGGGTATTTAATCACTTTTCTAAATATATGTGATTACAAAAATTGCAACCTGAGAGAGCTACAGGCTGCCTTACCTGCCCTTAGTTACTTAAAAGCTTCTATTAGATACGACCTGACAAGAGCTGCTGGACGGGCTTGTGCAGAGAAAGCTTCTTATCTGTTGAAAGGGAGCTGAAAAAGCTTTCAAGGCACTGGGTAGAAATATGTTGTGTTTTGTATACAGAATCCTCTAGTTGTAGTGTGATTATCTGAGTAGATCCCTGCTTTATCTGATGACAGGGAACATGAAGGAGCTTTCAAGCTGCTGTGGAGAAAGGTGTTGTGTTGTGTTTTGTATACAGAATCCACTAGTTGTAGTGTGATTATTTGAGTGAACATTGCACACGATCCCTTATGCACGGCTCTGTGCTCTGACCAGCTCTCTCTCTCTCAGCTCAGGAGTGCTTTGTCTACAGTCATGGCCAAAAGTTTTGAGAATGACACAAATATTATATTTTCTCATTATCTGTTGCCCTCTGGTTTTTATGTGCGTTTGTCAGATGTTTTTATCACATACAGAAATACAAGTGCAATCATATTATGATTAACAAAAGCTTTTATTGACAGAATGAGTTAATGCAGCAAGTCAATATTTGCAGTGTTGACCCTTCTTCAGGACCTCTGCAATTCTCCCTGGCATGCTTTTCAATCAACTTCTGGACCAAATCCTGACTGATAGCAGTCCATTCTTGCACAATCAATGCTTGCATTTTGTCACAATTTGTTGGTTTTTGTTTGTCCACCCGTCTCTTGATGATTGACCACAAGTTCTCAATGTGATTTAGATCTGGGAAGTTTCCAGGCCATGGACACAAAATCTCTATGTTTTGTTCCCTGAGCCATTTAGTTACACCTTTTGCTTTATGGCAAGGTGCTCCATCATGCTGGAAAAGGCATTGTTGATCCCCAAACTGCTCTTGGACGGTTGGGAGAAGTTGCTCTTGGAGGACATTCTGGTACATTCTTTATTCATGGATGTGTTTTTAGCAAGGGATGTTAGAGAGCCGATTCCCTTGGCTGAGAAGCAACCCCACACATGAATGGTTTCTGGATGCTTACAGTTGGCATGAGGCAAGACTGGTGGTATCGCTCACCTTGTCTTCTCCGAACAAGCTGTTTTCCAGATGTTCCAAACATTCGGAAAGGGGATTCATCTGAAAAAAGGACTTTACCCCAGTCCTCAGCAGTCCACTCCCTGTACCTTTGGCAGAATATCAGTCTGTCCCTGATGTTTTTTCTGGAGAGAGAAGTGGCTTCTTTGCTGCCCTCCTTGACACCAGGTCTTGCTCCATGAGTCTCCACCTCACAGTGCGTGCAGATGCACTCACACCTGCCTGCTGCCATTCCTGAGCAAGCTCTGCACTGCTGGTAGCCCGATTCCGAAGCTGAAACACTTTTAAAGAGACGGTCTGGCGCTTGCTGGTCTTTCTTTGGCGCCCTGGGAGCCTTTTTGGCAACAATAGAACCGCTCTCCTTGAATTCCTTGATGATGAGATAGATTGTTGACTGAGGTGCAATCTTTCTAGCTGTGATACTCTTCCCTGTTAGGCCATTTTGTGCAGTGCAATGATGACTGCACGTGTTTCTTTAGAGATAACCATGGTTAACAGAAGAGAAACAATGATGCCAAGCACCAGCCTCCTTTTAAAGTGTCCAGTGGTGTGATTCTTACTTAATCATGACAGATTGATCTCCAGCCCTGTCCTCATCAACACCCACACCTGTGTTAATGGAGCAATCACTGAAACGATGTTAGCTGGTCCTTTTAAGGCAGGCCTGCAATGAAGTTGACATGTGTTTTGGGGGAAAAAGTTCATTTTCTAGGCAACGATTGACTTTGCAATTAATTGCTGTTAAGCTGATCACTCTTTATAACATTCTGGAGTATATGCAAATTGCCATTATAAAACCTGATGCGGTAGACTTTGTAAAAATTAACATTTGTATCATTCTCAAAACTTTTGGCCATGACTGTACTATTGCCTCTTAGCAGATAAGGCACTACCTGGCAAAACCCCTTCAAGCTGGTCATAAACATCCAGATAAATTGCAGACTGAACTGACAGATTGGGGACATGTTAAACAAATGGGAAACGGTAGATCACACTACTCACGACTGGTTAACTAACGACCAACTAGAGGAATTCAATAGGCTAAGTTTTGGGTAAACATGATCTATAAATTGCCCATGTGTGTATATGTATGTATGTGTGTGTATATGTATGTGTGTGTGTGTGTGTGTGTGTGTGTATATAAATAAAATAAACTATATATATATATATATATATATATATATTATATGGCATTTGCTTTGAAGAAAAAGTTGCACATATATGTGGACTTACAACATTGCCATTTGATTGTTGCACCAGAGGATTACTATATCTGTAATAAATTGCATGAATTTAAGAAGAGGTGTGCTGAGCCCCCTACAGACTCGCATAACAAAGGTGTGCGATACCAATATTATTCCTTGTTGAACAGAAAGTGAGGTGAAATCTTCTGAACAGGGGCACACACAGTAAAATGAACAATCCAGAGATGTTAACCTTTACCTAAACTATCCAAAGCTTTAAAAAAAAAAAAAAATAATAGTCTGGAGTTGCACTTGCGCAATGTACCTGTTCCAGCCTGTATATAAATTCAACTTCAGAACATGCCTACAGAACCTTATTTGTAACCCAGGGGTTGTCTGTGTGTTGCTTTTGTAATTAATGGGTGAGTGCTGAATTATTCCAGTGTGCAATAAGCTGGGTGTTTTAGAACTGCGCCTCCGGCCGGCCCCATTTGGTTGCATTATCAGTGGAGCGTAAGCGCCGCAAAGAAGTGACATGTCTCTTCTCTCTGCCGGCGTACAATACACGCGCATTGTATGTGGAGGAGACGAGACGTAATTCAGAGCTCTGTATGAGAGCTATGAACTACCATATTTGCATTTGCATTTTGGGCGTATTGAAGCGCAAATACACAGTGAATGCGCCCCGCAATTACTCCATGTGAACATTTAAACGGTTATATGTAACAGAAATGTGAGATGATATGAGGGAGTCACAAATATTAAGGGATTTTTACATTGATACGTTATCACTTTGAATCCTTTTCCTGCACCCGAATATGTTCATCTGGGCCTTGTCTAGACTATTCTAGCGTCATTACCTCTAATGTTAGTAATACTCTGCTGTTCTTTTTATTCTTCTTTTTGCTACAGTGTTTGTTTGTCTCTTCTTCTAATTGTTTCTTTTTTTTTTCTGATTGTACAGTCTTATAATAAGTTTCAACTGCCGTAGAGTCTTCTGCTCCTTTGTACCCTGTCCAAACACATTGTAATGCAAAATCAAAAGAAAGACTGCAAATGAGGTTATTTCAGTTTGATGCAGCAGCAGCTGTTGATTTTTTTTCCTTGTGTTGCCATCTTCAAGAGACCTATTGTAATTTAATGATTAACCCCAATTGCCGGAATATGTAAACTACAATGTGCTTCAATATCGGTTACAGAATACCTCTTGTGGGAGAGGATTTTTCCACTATTATTGTTGATGACTTTAGAGTAGTATGTATTTGCACCTTTTTTACTTCTGTGATTACTGATAATGGTCTGTTACAAGATGCTTTGGATTACTTGTACCCTCGGCCTTCTCCACCAGTATGACCATATGACATCAATATGTGAATGGTGGAAATCTTACGGAACCTCAACTAGTCAGCAGAAAGATGGGGCTGTGGTGGGATGGGAGCATCCTTGTTTAAGGTACTACATTGATGAGGCTTTGCTGTTCACATTCGTATTCCCTCTGATGGCAGCCCTGGGGGTTTGATCCCTACCGGTTATACATTTATAACCTTTCATATGGACAGGCCAATAATGTCAAATCTATAAACACAATTTAAACCTATTGACTGTAAGGGTCCCTGCACATGGGATGGAAATGCCGCGGATTATCCACTGTGCAAAAAGTGTATTAAATTATGTAGGTTTTGTTGTGGATTTGGTTCAGAATATGTTCTAGGGGTTTTCTCATGTTCCACATGTAGGGAATATTGATAGGATATGCCATAAGTGTGTGATAGGTGTGGATCCCACCTCTGGGGGTACCCCTGAAAGTTTTTCTTGAGAAAGGAGAGATGGCTGGTATTTCCCCATTCATTGCAATAGAAGTTCTGAGTACATCTGAGCAGGCATGTACTCTAAACAGGGCTAAGCTAAATTGCACTCAGTGCTTCACCAGATAGTTGCCCCCTGTAGCTATGATAGTTGGCCCCTGTAGCCATAGCTGCCCCTGTAGCCAGTTGCCCTTGTAGCCATGATAGTTGCCCCCTGTAGCCAGTTGCACTTGTAGCCATGATAGTTGGCCCCTGTAGCCAGTTGCCCTTGTAGCCATGATAGTTGCCGCCTGTAGCTAAGGATAAAAAAAATAATAAAAAAGTACTTACCTTTCGGACCCTTGCAGCGCGGCAGGTCCGAAGCGGAATTCACTGTAACGGCGTGACGTTATCCCCCCGCTTACCCCCCAGCTCGGTCTGGGGTCTCTGGGAAGAGTGAGCTGGATTAGCGTCGGGGGGCGCAGCGAAAGCCGTGCGCCCCCGGCGACGCTGCTGTGTACGTACAGAGCTCACAAAACCGCTGATACATACAGGGGGGAGAAGGAGGGGGAGCGACCCATCCTGCCTCCCCCTTTGTGCGGCACTGATAAGTGTATGCAGCTGCGGGCTTTGACTCGCAGGCCGTGCAGAGTCAGGGCTAACCGCGAGGTGGGCGGGCCCCCCTGGGTTTGGGGAGCCCCCGGGGCCCCCAAACAATGCCCCCCCCTAGAAAATGGCCCTGGCTCTAAAAATCCCCTTTAAAGAATGTAAATTTCCCAACCCCCTCTCCCTTTTTAAAAGGGATTTCAGGGGCCCATTCTCAGGTTCTTGAGGTGGAACGTGCCCCTATCACACATTTATTGCACATCCTATCAACAGGGCTGTTCCTAGGCTAAATTGCAGTCAGGGCGGGGAGAAAAAAAATCCCCTCCCCCCCATTAACTTGTCACGTACCATGAATGCATACTACCCATTGACCAGCTCCTGACCGGGTTGTTACCCCCCTTCCTGACTACACATATTTACATTTTCCTTTATTATATGTGGGTTTGAATTAACCAACACTTTCTTCAATTGGTTATTCTTCTAATATTAGTTCTTTTCATGTAATATCCTTAATATTAAGTACAGTGTTAAGTACATGTCCTAATCATATGGGTACAGAATCTGCAGCATTGTAGCTGCTATAAACTGTGTGGAGAGTGTGTGTGTGTATGTATGTATGTATGTGTGTATGTATGTATGTGTATATATATATATATATATATTATATATATATATATATATTATTTATATATTATATATTATTTATATATATTTAAAATGGTGTGTGTGTATGTGTATATATATTATATTATATATACACTCCCCGGGCACTTTATTAGGTACACCATGCTAGTAACGGGTTGGACCCCCTTTTGCCTTCAAAAATTGCCTCAATTCTTCGTGGCATAGATTCCACAAGGTGTTGAAAACGATGCTCAATTGGTCCCAAAGGGGGCCCCAAAAGAGTGCCAAGAAATATTCCCACACCAGGGACACCACCCCACAGCCTAAAAACCGTTGATACAAGGCAGGATGGATCATGCTTTCATGTTGTTGACCCCAAATTCTGACCCTACCATCCGAATGTGCAGCAGAAATCGAGGACTCATCAGACCAGGCAACGTTTTTCCAATCTTCTACTGTCCAATTTCGATGAGCTTGGGCAAATTGGGCCTCAGTTTCTGTTCTTAGCTGAAAGGAGTGGCACCCGGTGTGGTCTTTGCTGCTGTAGCCATCTGCCTCAAAGTTCGCCGTTTTCTGTGCGTTCAGAGATGCTCTTTGCCCACCTTGGTTGTAAAGGGTGGCTATTTAGTCACTGTTGCCTTTCTATCAGCTCGAACCAGTCTGCCATTCTCTTTGACCCCTGGCATCAACAAGGCATTTCCGCCCCCAGGACTGCCGCTCACTGGATGTTTTTTCTTTTTCGGACCTTCTCTGTAAACCCTAGAGATGGTTGTGCGTGAAAATCCCAGGAGATCAGCAGTTTCTGAAAACTCAGACAGCCTTCTGGCACCAACAACCATGCCCACGTTCAAAGGCACTCAAATCACCTTTCTTCCCCATACTGATGCTCGGTTTGAACTGCAGGAGATTGTCTTGACCATGTCTACATGCCTAAATGCACTGAGTTGATTAGAAATTAAGTGTTAACGAGCAGTTGGACAGGTGTACCTAATAAAGTGGCCGGTGAGTGTGTGTGTGTGTGTGTATATATATATATATATATTTTACACACACACAGTATATACCCTATAATCCAAAACCATCAGTGACCCAGCATGTCACTCTAGCCACACAGGTCCTTTGCTGCCGTCAATCTATGTTTCTAACCTCTTTAATGTTTTTAAGCATTTAGATGAAATTCAAACCCTATGCTGTGGTTCTTTGTATTTACACTGTTTCACAATCTGTCATCCCTCAGGACGCAGGCTGAGATGGCCCACACATGCCGAGGAACCATTAACCTGTCTACTGCTCATATTGACACAGAAGATTCATGTAACATTGTTCTGTCCAATGGTGGCCGAACATATCATCTCAAGGCAAGCTGCGAAGTGGAGAGACAGAGATGGGTCACAGCTTTGGAACTGGCCAAAGCCAAGGCTGTCCGCATGATGAACAACCAGTCAGGTAGTGTCTTTCACAGATCGCAGATAATTACTTTTGTAGCCAAGGAATAAGGGAATTTCGGAACATAGTGTACATGTCTGATGTTCAAAAAAATTGTATAAATGTCATCATTTTTGGTCTTGCATGCTAAGTGCATTCTGCTTGTAATGGGGAAGAGCTAGTGTAAATGTATTTAGATTATACAGGTGCACCCTACTACCTGACATGAGTGTTGGGCTCCAGGGTATGCATCTAGTTTGGTCATCATGTGTAGCCAAGGTTTTTTCCAGTCTGAAAACTTCATCCAAACTTGTAAGATTGATAAAAACCTGTCTCTGAACATTGTGTCTACATTGACTCTCTTTCTTACATGCTGTAAAATTAGGATATTGGCCCAAGAACAGGTAATATATTGCATTCGACATGGTGAGCTTAAAGGGGTTGTCTCACTACAAGGATTGCTTTTTATGTTAAAAATCTAGCAAAAACAAGTCACTTTTTGCTATATGTTTCCATTAACAGTGTCCTACCTGTTCTGAGATATCCCCTCTTGTATGGGCTGCATCAGCTCCTCAGGTCGCTATAGCTACAAACCTGTTCACTCTCTCCTGATAGGCTGCCAGCACTGGTTGCTATAGCTACAGACCTGGCTTCTACTGCAGCCTAGTAAACACGCCCCTGAATTCAAAATGAAACCAAGAAATCAGGACTGAGGTAAGAGGAATCAATGTAGTGAGACAACCCCTTTAAGTTTGTGGAGATACTTTAGGTCTTGCAAGAATTGGTTTATTTGTATGAAATACATATTTCATAATAAAAACAGCTACTTTTTTATATAGTTGTGGGCAATTTCAAATATTATGTAACAAAATCACAATATTGGCTTTCATTTTGTAAGGCTTAGCTGAAATTGATGTTTTAAACGTTCTATAATTTAGTATTATTTTTTATATTTCTTTTTAAGACAAAAAATGGGAATGGATCCCAGCGGAAATGAAAACCGCCCACATGAAAGGCTGGAGAAGTTGTTTCCCGCTGCTGGTATTTTTTCTCATTTTTGATTTTAAAAAGGAAGGGAGCACAGACTTTTTTTTTTTTTTTTTTTTTTGTGTGTGACTTTTGTTAATTTATAGATCTTAAATGGGATAAGTTTAGCAAAGTAATGACACCATCTCGCAGGAGGTTCTGTATTTTGTGCAGTTAACTTATTTACTTTTTCTGCCATGTTTCTTAAGTGAAAAGTGTTGATTAACAACCTGGCTTTGTTTTGTAGCCTACACTATATTCTTTGTTGTGGGCTGTGTTATGGCATTACTGAAAATACCACTGTTTGGCCCATTAAACTATACCAGAATTACATTTGCCCCATGTATTTGAAGATCTGGTAAATCATTTTATCAGCTTGTATAAATTTCTCTCTTCTAGTGCCTTAAGCATCTTTCGTTTTTTTTTTCAATTCCCTGTTGTTTCATTTGCTGCAGCGTTGTAAAGAAATAGTCACCATTCTCATCAGTCATAGTTCCCATTGGGGCTCACACTGCAGTTTTCTTATTTCAGTCACCTATATACAAGGGACAGTTTTGTATTGTAGGAAGGCAATTTAACCCATGAGTGTCGTCTTTTCTTTTGCAAAAAAGGATGGTTATTGATCTGAGTACTGTTCACACGGCTTATTTTGGGACGTAACTCGCCCCGTATTTCGTACCGTACTGCGCTAAATACGGGGCGAGTTACGTCCCAGTCATTACGGTAATCCACAGGCCTCATATAGAACCATGGATTACGTCTCCTCTCCCCGCTCGCACAGTACGCCGAGCGGGGAGATAAGTGACATGTCAATTATTCACGGCGTATACGCGCCGAGAATAATGCTTGTCTATGCGGCTGGCAGGCTGCCAGCCCCGCCCCTGTACACACGGTGTAATTGCGGGGCGAAATACGTCTCGCAATTAAGCCACGTGAACATAGCCTTAATAGCTTTAACAATAATCATATCTGTACTAAAGCAGTCTATTCTGAATAATGGACAGCTGTTATACTGTAGTATTTACTGTCATCCAGAAAAATACTGTACATGTGCAGAATACCAAGATCCAATTATTATTTTTATTGGGACTGAAACTGTTTTTATATGTGCCTTGTACCCACTGTGAACAATCATTTTCTGTTGGTAAACCTACGTACTTTGACTTCGATTGATTTAGGTTGTGGAATTGCCCATGTTAGCTGCCATCTTGGGCGGGGAACATTGTGGTTGGATGACAGACCTGCAGGAGGGCAGGTGATTCTGGGCAGCGTTGGACTTGTGGGTTGCTATTGGAGTATATTTATGCTTCTAACTATTATATTATAAAATGGTGGCTATTTGTTAAAGCTGGCATTATCGTGTGCCATTGTTCTGGATCCTCCTGACTGGAGGCTTAGGCCATGTTCACATGGCTTATTTTGACGTGGTTTTGGACGAGGTTTTCGGAGCGTTTCCTCGCCCAAAACCTTGTCCAAAACGCCCCCAGTTCATTTCATTTATTCCTATGTAAAACTTCGTTGTAGTTCACACATGACGAGGTTTTTACACGCTTCTTTGGAAGCGCGGAAAAAGTGTCATGTCAATTCTTGACGCGTGTTTGAGACGTTTAATTGGCACGCTTTCAGCGCGGTTTTTGTCCTGGCTATTTGTATGGGTGAAAACCTCGTCTCAAACCTTATCCAAAACGACGCCGAGAGACGCCTCTCAAACCTTCTGAAGAAGCGTTTTTCAGGCGAGGTTTTGGGAGCAGAAACGCTCTGAAAACCTCGTCCAAAACCACGTCAAAATAAGCCGTGTGAACATACCCTTAGAGTCACGCAGAGTGCCATTGACCTTAATGGAAAGAGAAGGGCCATACAGTACGTGGAGCCACAGAGGTAGCTAATCAGTGGATGAACAAAGAAATTGTGCGTGTACACCAGATTGCATAGAGAGGAGCAACCTTAAGGCATTGAGGACTCTATGAATGATGATTGGTTACCAATCTTCGAGTTGGGGAAATTTAACTACGCAGTGTAGAGACATTAGTTCCCACCATACATACGGATAGGATATACTATCAATATGTGATGGGGTCCGAGAGGTGAGACCTTCCTACCCCTACCTCTGGTAGGTCATGTGGCCATGTTATACCTCTTTACTGACCGAAATCCCAACATCAGAAAGTCAATGTTTTGATCTATGCGGGTAAAGTCTTTACATTTATATCCAGCACATGATTCTGACAGTAATGTGCGAAGCCTATAACTCTCAGATATTGATACTCCAGTTATGACTTTGGTTATGGTTTAGTTTTATTGTAACCACTACAGCGTGCTATTAATATATTTTATAGCACCCATATTCTTTTCTGTTATAGCGGACAGGAAATCACTTTCTCCTATAAAGCTCCAGCTTCAAGACAAATAGGGTTTGAGTCTATTAAATCATCTTGTAGTCAGCACAATTGATTTTTATTTACTTACAATAATCTATGCTGTCAGGCTGCCCTGTGGATTTGATTAATGAGATATGACATCAGAGAGCGCGTCCTTTTGTTAAATGATTATTTGGATTTATGAAATGGGATTGTGCACTTTGGTTTAGTTTGCCAATAGCAAGAGTCTAAAGGGCCGGTGCGGTGGTGTTTCTTTATTGGTTGCTAACAGTTAGGCTATGTTCACACGGCTTATTCACATCGTAATTGGGGGACAGATTTCGCCCGCAATTACGCCGTGTGCTTGGCAGCGGAGGCGGGGCATGGGGGGTGGCGCGGCAGCTCGCCGGCCCCATAGATATTCATTATCCACGGCGCGTATACCGTCGTGATAATTGACATGTCACTTTCTCCCCGCTCGCCATATTCCGCAAGCGGGGAGAGGAGAGGTAATCCATAGTTCTCGATGAGAACTGTGGATTATCGTATTGACTAGGATGGATTTCAGCTGTATTTCGCACACTACGGCGCGAAATACAGAACGAAATCTGTCCCAAGATAAGCCGTGTGAACATTGCCTTAGAGAGGTGAGAAGTGGTTTGTAGGCATGTGACGGCTATTGGTTTGAAATGTGCCAAGGATTGTGAATCCCAACAGGTGTTAGAGTACGTCCATACAACACATCAAAATTATCGCCAGATTCTGAATCCTTAAACCGCACTGTCCAACAGGTATTTTGACGCGGTTTTCAATGTGGATTTTAGGTCTTTTTTTCTCCACTGGAGTTACAGTCAGATGAGTCCCATTCATCTCTATGGAGTCTTGGATGCAGATCTGACATAGAAATGTTTGTGGCAGTTTTATTTTACCTAAAATATGGTGAAAAGAATGAACATGTTCTGAGGTTTTTGTAAAAAATGACGGTTTTAAAATCCGACCTCAAGAAAGTCGTGTGGACTACAACTTGGCTTTTCAGGTCTATGGGGATGGTTTTATGGTCTGTTTTTGACGGATTTGAAAATCTGAATCCACGTCAAAAAAACGACTGGAAATGCCCGCCGTGTAGACAGACCTTCTGTGTATCAGACTGATGCCTTTAGTGCAAGGAAAATTAGCTTCTCCTTTTTCTTAATAAAGGGTACTGTGCCAAACCATTCCTCTAAAGAGGTGGCATCTGTACAAGGTCTTAAAGGGGTTGTCTCACTACAAGGATTGCTTTTTATGTTAAAGATCGTGCAAAACAAGTCACTTTGCAATATATGTCCATTAACTGTATCCTACCTATTCTGAGATATCCCCTCTTGTATGGGCTGCATTAGCTCCTCAGATCTCTATAGCTACAGGCCTGTTCAATCGCTCATGATAGGTTGCCAGCAATGGTTGCTATAGCTACAGACCTGGCTTCTACTGCAGCCTAGTAGAAGCCAGTAAACACGCCCCTCAATTCAAAATGAAACCAATAAAGCAGGACTGAGGTAAGATGAATCAATGCAGTGAGACAACCCCTTTAAGTGCTAGGAGAGTTTTTAAAAGTATCCACATTTTGTCATGTAGATAAAATTGTGGGGCATGCACAAAGGAGAACTGCCTTAAGAACACTTTGGATTAGGAGGCAAAAACCACTGAAATCTTTAGAAGGATATTCTTCCCAAAATCTGTATTTGTGGACATTCCTCCTGGATACAGGATATGGTTTCCCAGCCATATCTCTAGCAGCCTCTTATGGTACAGTGCCAGCTCTTCTGCTAGTTCTCATCTTTAGATAATTTTGATGTTGGGTTTCCTCAGTGTATTCCAATCTACTGACTCACCAAGCAGAGCACAGGGAGGATGTAAAAATTAAGCAGACCTAAGCTAATGACTCTAGGATTTGGTAGAAGTAAAACTTGCCTAATTATGTTAGTTTTATATTTCCTGTACCGAACAGTTTAAAGGAGATATTTTTTAAAGGGGTTTTGCCACGATCTATTGTTGATGTGGGATCCTCCAAAATTGGTATGTATTCACTTTTCTAAATATATGTCATTAAAAAAGTGAAGCTTACATGGCCTTAGTTTCATGACCGTTTACATTAGACGAGACCAGGAGCTGATCTGGCTGCGCTTGCATTGTTTGCGCTTCTTATCTGATGGCAGGGAACCTGAACGAGCTTTGAAGGGACTGGGGAGAAAAGATTCTGTGTCTTTCGTAGAGAGAATCCACTGGTTGTAATGTAATTTTCTGAGTAAACATGCAGACGCTCCCCGGATCCCTGCTCAGCCCTCCTCCCCTCCCCCCTCCTGCATCAGTTTGTGAACAAATAAAAGAACACTGCCTGCTTGGAGCTTATCTTCCCTCCTGTGCACAATACAGTTATTCCCTGTGGATAAGTCAAACAATGTTTACTCAACTACAGAGACTGAATATCAGGAGCGTGCATGGGAGGTGGACTGATCATCACAGAGGAGGTATTTGTTTTTATAAACACAGAAACACAACGCCCTTTTTTTCAAGCCTCAAGAGGGGAGTATCAGCCTGTTAGGTGAGGAAGTTACTTCTTGGCAAAACCCCTTTAACTTTTTATTTAAATGACCTATATGTAAATAATATAATTTGTTAACAAGTTACAATAACTGCACATAAAAAGTATCTGTCAAACTGTTTTTGCCCTCTAAACTGACAACAGTACCTGCGGACCTCCATACCTTGCCAACGTTTTTACAAGGCTGAATGTCATAGAACATTTTTTTTTATTCCTTAACATGGAAGTAAGATAAATAATATACCGTATATACTCGAGTATAAGCCGACTCGAGTATAAGCCGAGGCACCTACTTTTGCCCCAAAAAGCGGGAAAACGTATTGACTCGAGTATAAGCCTAGGGTGGAAAACGCAGCGGCTACTGGTGAATTTTAAAAACAAAAACAGATACCAATAAAATTACATAGGCAGTTTAATGTCCCCCATAGGCAGATATAGGCAGGTAATTGCCCCCATAGGCAGATATAGGCAGATATAGGCAGCTTAATGTCCCCCATAGGCAGGTTATAGGCAGCTGTATGTCCCCATAGGCAGGTTATAGGCAGGTATAGTTTCACATTGGCAGGGTATAGGCAGGTATAGGTCCCCCTAGGCAGGCTATAGGCAGGTATAGGCCCCCCTAGCAGGTAAAGGCAAGTATAGGTCCCCCTAGCAGGTATGGACAGGCTATAGGCAGGTATGGGCAGGCTATAGATCCCCCTAGCATATAGGTTATAGGCATGTGTAGGTAGGATTTTAAAACAAAACAACCACTTACCTGGCTCCCCGCTGCTCCGTCTCCCTCGCCACTCCGCCTCCTCACTGTCCGGCCTCCCGCGCGCTCTCCTCGGCACAGGCGGGTGATGTCATCAGGCCGCGCACGCAGCGTGATGACACACGCTGCCTGTGCCGGAAACTCCGGACAGCCGCCAGTCTGCGGCCGCCCGGAGTCCACTGCAGAGCACGGAGCGCTCGCTCTCTGCTCCGCAGTGGTATCTCTTCACCTGTGTGCGCTCCCAGAGGAGTTGCCTATAGATGAAGGGATCGCTGACAGTTCCCGGACCACAGCAGCGTCCGGACACTGTGCGCTCACTCGGCCTTCAGTTATATGCGCTCCCTGAGGAGCCGCATATAACTGAAGCGTCCCTGCCGGCACCTGGGCCATCGCAGCGCCCGAGCGCCGACAGTGACTCGAGTATAAGCCGAGGGGGGATTTTTCAGCACATTTTTTTGTGCTGAAAAACTGGGCTTATACTCGAGTATATACGGTAACTTATATTACAGGATCGTCAGTTTTACACAAATTAGTTAATATAAAAATGAATGCACCCACTTTAAAAACTGCTACATCTAGTAAGGGCAGCACCAAGTCTTCTAGGAATGAAATGAACAAGTTAGAAATTTATTGCAACATCCATCTTTTTCCATTCTTCAAGAACGACCCCTTTTAGAGCCTGGATGCTGGATGGAGATTAGTGCTAAAAATGCCAAGTACTAAGTGGCTTATGGAAGTCTGTACCTAGCATGAAATGACTGTTTAAAGGGGTTGTCTCGCTACAAAGAATAGCTTTCAAATTGTAGGGAACACAAAATAAAGACATTTTCCAAATATATTGCTTTGTTCCTCTGTTTTCCCTAAGGGATACAAGTGAATTTATCCCTCTCGGTTTTTCATTTTCCCTCAGAACAGCCTGTAAACAATTCTCCCCCTGCTGTTTGTTCTTGAATAGCATGAGTGACCTCATCACACAGGTCAGGGGCAGGCCCTTTGGGCCCCCCTGAGCAGTAAAAAGTTGATTTATATAAAAAAAACGAACTGTAATTAGGGCTTTTGTTTGAGGGATCAGATAAAAAGTCCTTTATAGTTTGAGAAGCAAATCGATCTAAAGAAAACTAAAAGCACGCACAGAAGGACTGAAAAGCAAACTGATGCAATTAGCAGTTGAAACCGGAAGTGGGAGAGTATCTCTTCATGATCCTTTTAAAATCTGTAGGGAGACAACTCCTTTAAGTTGCGAGCCTGACAAGGTGTGGTCTAGCTTTAGCCTTTGCTTCATGGGGTGTGATGCTTTCGCCTGTGCCACGTAAACCCTTTGGCGCCCAAAATTTATTGACGTTCCCATTAAGCATAATGTCAAATGACAAAGGGTGCTTTTGTACTCACCATTCTAAGGGGAATGACATAAAACGGGCATCTTTTACTTCCTATTTTATGCCTTTTTCCCCAATAAGGGCTTAACCCTTTAAAGCCTTTGACGTATCAGTCAGGCGTTTGGGGGTTCACGCACCTGGACTTGGATACGTCCAGGATGCGCAACTCTAAAGAGAGTTTGCGCGATCGGGCGAGGGGGTCGCTGTATATTACAGCTGACATCCCCCAGCGCGGGCCCCCACCCCGGATCGCTCCGGGGGGGGGGGGCGGTTAACCCCCTTAAAAATTATCGCGACGATCGGGTCGAAATAAAAAACAAAAGACGCGGGAGGAATCTCTCCTCCTGCGTCTCTGTCCGGCAGCAGCCCCAAGGATCGGGGATCCGTGCAGCCCCTTGCCTTCCTACAGACACACAAAGGAAAGAAAATTTCCTTCTGGGTTGCCTGTGCCCGTCACAAATTGCCCCCCGTGCCCTGGGGGGCAGGGGCCCGGTTTTTTTAATAAACATTTGTCATAAAAAAACCAGTCATAGCAACAAGCTGGCACTGATTCCTATTGAATGTAGATTTTAAAAAATCCTCATTCAATCCCCTTTTTGGGGAAAAAATTTAAAAAAAAAGGAAAGGGGAAAAATAAAAAAAAGAAAAAAAAAAGTAAAAAAAAAAGGGAAAAAACACAAACACGAAAAATAAAAAAAAATAGTACACTCCCCTTTTTTCCCCCTTTTACAAACGCCAATGCCCCAAAAAAATCAAAAATAAAAAAAGTACCCAAAATTGGTATCCCCGGCGGCATAACGCCCCGGGCCCTATAAATCTGTCATTTTAAAATTAACCCGTACGGGGGAACGCCGTAAAAAAAAAAAAAAAAAAAAAAAAATCACGGGAATTAAGATTTTGTTAAATCCACCACTTTAAAAGGAAAAAAAGCTATCAAAACCCCTAGAAACGCCAAAGTTGTACCTTAAAACGTCAGTTCATCCCGCAAAAAAAAAAGCCCTTTAAATACACTCGGGAAAAAAGGAAAAATAAAAAATGTATACCCTCTCAAAAATACGATGCATAAATTTTGTTTTACCCCCCAAAAAACACTTTTTCTTTTTTTTTTAAAGTGTTTTCAACATAAAAAAAACTTTTATAAATGGGAAAACCCTTTAATCGAAAGTGCCCCCAAAAGAGTAAAGCAAACTTATCACAGATACTGCAGGGTTGACCCCTTTTAAAAATAAAAATAAAAAACCTACTGGGATTGCAGAAATTTTCACCCTGGGCCTAAAAAATGGTTTAAAAAGCGTAAAAAAGCCTTGCCCCCCAAAAATGATACTAAAAAAAAATGTCAACTCATCTCGCAAAAAAACAAGTCCCAACAAAACCCGCAAGCACAAAAAAAATTTAAAAGTTATGGCTCCCCAACTTTGGCGATGAAAAAAAAGTTTTTTCCCTGGTTGAAAAAAATTTTGTTTTTATTGTATAAAACAGTAAAACAAAAAAAAAATTATAAAAAATTTGGGAAAGGGTGTAATCGTTTTTTGGGACCTGCTGGGGAAAGCTTCCATGTCAAAAGTACAGGGGCCCCGCTAAAAAAAAAAAAAAAAAAAAACATCCCAAATTTGCTGAAATTTTTTTCAAAAACGTCTAAAAAAAAAAACCTTAATAAAAAGTGAAAATGGGAAACATATGAAACCCATAATGGTACCAAAAAAAATTTCAACTCACCCACAAAAAAAAAAAGCCCATCACATTTTCACACAAAAAAATTTAAAAAAGATTTAAAGGCTGTCAGAATGGACAAAAAAAAAACGAAATTTTTTTATATAGACGTTTTTCTACTGTGTAAAAGTAATAAAAAAAAAAAAAAACTATAAAAAAAATCTATTATCATTGTAATTTTTTAACCGCCCCCCATAGTAAATTTTCACTCTTTACACTGCACGGCAAATTTGCTTTTTAAAATTTGGAAAACCCTAAAAAAAACCAATAAACGAACGCTTTTTCCCCCCCCAAATTTTCATTCCCCAAAATGCAAAAAAAAAAACTATGGAACCCCTGTGCATCCAAAATGCAAAATTACCCCCCTAGATGGACCCTGATGGTGTTTGAACCCAAAAAGGGGGCGATTTTCTGGAAGGTTTCGCCGGGTTCGGGCTACTTTGGGGGCTTTGCAAATGGGAAATGGCCCCATCAAAATCGGGCGTTCCAAAACCCAAATAGCGCTCCCCCCCTTTGTACGCCCCCCAAGCGCCCAAAACAGTTTTTTAACCCCCCAAGGGTGGTTTTTGCCGAATTTTGGAAAAAAAGATTAACAAATTTTTTAGGGTTCTTTTTTCCAGGATTCCTTGTATTATAAAA
Organism: Phyllomedusa bahiana; assembly: GCA_025379985.1. NCBI lineage: Eukaryota > Metazoa > Chordata > Amphibia > Anura > Hylidae > Phyllomedusa > Phyllomedusa bahiana. Next base: position 72,507 of record JAODAL010003024.1, read on the forward strand.
CCTTTTTAAAAACTAAAAATTTCGGGTTATTGAAAAAAAAATTTTTTTTTTTAATTTTTTACAGCCTTATGCTAAAAAAAAAAGTGTGAATCACCCTTTTTGGGGGCTAAATACTAAAAGCACCCCGGGGTTTATTCATTTTTGGGGGTAATTTTCCCAAATGCGGGGCTATTTAAGGGGGGGTTTAAATTTAAATTTTTTGCCCCCTTTTGGGTGTCCCCAAAACCTTGAAAAACTCCTCAAAAAAATTAGTATTGAAAATGAGACCCCGAGTTATAGGTGACCTCCTATTCTGGGGCTTTTGGGTGAGCCAAATAAAGCACTAAAGGGACAATGGGATTAACTCTAAAAACGGCAGACCCGGGGGAAATTTATTTAAATTGAATTTTCCTTTCACATTTTCCGTATTCCAGTGAAAAATGGGTAAATATTGAAAATCTGCCAAAAAAAAAAAAAAGTTTTAAAAATTTTAAAAAATTTTACCCCACTTTGCTTTTAAATTTTGGAAATATCTGAAAAGGGTTTTCAAAATTTCCCAAAAAGTGTTGTAAATGTTTTAAAAGGTGGGCGTTTTCTCAGATGGGGTCCTTATGGGGTTTTAACATGCGGCCCCTCAAAACCCCGTCCCGAAAAAAGGGGTTTCTCCCTTTAAAAAAAAGTATATTCAAATTTTTTTTGAAAAGTGAGAAAAAAATACTTAAAAATTTTTAAGCCCTTAATTTTCGTTAAAAAAAAAAAAAAAAACCTTTAAAAAAAAGATACCCAACCCATAGTGGGCATATGGCAGATGCCCAGGTAATAAACTAATTTTGTGGGGAATAATTTATTTGTCTTTCAAAGCGAAAATTTTTCAAAATTTTCAAATCCCAAAAATTTTTCCCCAATTTTTTATTTAAATTTTGATTTTTTTTTCAAAAAGCAAACAAGGATTGTATGGATTTAAAAAAAGCTTACTAAAATTAAAGCAAAAATTTGTCACAAAAAAAAAAATTTTCTTTAAAACCCAAAGAAAAGGTAAAAGGGGCAAAAAGGTTTTTTTCCCCAAAAATAAATTGACACATGTCGATTTCAAAAAAAAGGGCTGTTCAGGGAAAGGGCAAAACAGGCGGGGGCCTTAAGGGGGGGTTAAAAAAGGCTTCCCGGGGCATTTTCCCCTTTTATAACATGGGGATCATATTCCACAAACATCAGGGTTAGGGGGAAAAAAGGGTTTTTAAAAAACTCTCAGTAACCCCTCCGGTTTTCCTTTGGCGGGGGAGAACAAAGGGCTGAATTACACTGAAACACAAAAGGCTTTGTTACACAAGTTCCTTCTGTCTTTGTGTTATTGCAGTAGTTTAAGGATATAAATTTTAATGCTAAAGATAAAAAAATTTAAATTGCCTCGAACCCCCTTTTCCATCACAAATTTTTTTTTTAAAGCAGAAAAGTTTAAACCCCGGGTGCACGATGGATTAATCTATTAGATTAGTATAATACTTTTTAATCTTTTTTTTTTTTTTTTTTTTTCTTCTCCTTTTTGGGGCGTAAAATCCCCCTGGCAAAAATCTTGTAGGTGGGTTTGTTCCTTCCAAAATTTCTTTTCGGCACATTTTAAAAAGGGTTTTTTCCAAAGTGAGGAAAACGTTTCCAAATCGCAGGCCGGGTGGAGAGCTTTTCCCCGGGGTTTTGCGCAAATCAGTCCCCCAATTTTATTTTTTGGGGGTTTGATTTCAGCCGAGCGGGGCGTTTGGGTCTGGGTCGGAAACTTCCCTAGAGCAGAATTGGGGGATCGTGGGTCAAACGCAACCCGGCTCTCCAGTCTTCACGGAGGTGTTCGGGGAAAGATTTTGCCATCATTGTCAAAGGTGGCAAAAACCCCTTTAAAAAGGTTTTTCAAAGTGAATGTTGGAAAAGTGGGGTCCCCAAAATGGGTATTTATCCATTTTTTTAAATATATGTGATTAAAATAAAATTTTTTTAGCCCAGAGACTTTCAGGCTGCTTTACCTCCCCTTTTAAATTCCTTTAAAAGCTTCTAATTAGTACCCGACAAGAGCTGCTGGCCGGGGGCAAAGGGGCCCAAAAAAAACTTCATCTGATGAGGGCTGAGCTGCAAAGCTTTAACACCCGGTTGAAAAAATTTTTTTTCTTTTTTTATACAGAATCAACTATTTTAGTTGATTATTTTTTTTTTTTAGTGAACCCTTTTTTACACGATCCCCCTTTTCATGGCTCTTGCTCTGGCTTTGTCACTCTCCCTTTGCTCCGTGGTTGTTTACATTTGCTTCTTAGCAGATAGGCATGTCTTGGCAAAACCCCTTTAAGGCATAGCCTCTACAAGTGTGGCAGAGCTCATGACCCTGTTTAAAGAGTTTGCTGCCATTAGGGAATATGATTTCCATAAAGAGGTGTATTTGGCATGACGGAATCTTTAGGTAATTGGTTCATGTTAAAGTGACATGTACTTAAGTGCAAGACAGGCCTACCACTGGGGCCCTACTGCTGTCAGCATCTGATCACATTGGAAAAAAAAGGGTGGGATGGGGGGGCAATAAGGGCGCGCAAGATAGTCGATAGTCGTTTGGGTGGGGTCCACATACTTCAGCTATTGTGGGGCCCTGACATTCCTGGTGGTAGCCCTGATATCAGGACCCAAGGTTTTCCAGTGGAACATTACCTAGGACATCACACTGCTTTCTTACCATGGTGGTGGTCCTATCTCTTCCCCATATAAGTGATGCACAAGCACCTGGCCATTTACATGATGTAAAAGAAAATGTGATTTATTTAATTAGGCCATCTGCTACCATTTCTCATGGTCCAGTTCTTACGGCAACCTACTCATTGTAGTAGCTTTTGGTAGTGGACAGGAGTCAGCATGGGCGTTCCCACCTGTTTGCAGCTACACAGCCCACACACACCACCTAGTCCAATGAACTGTGTATTCCGCACTTTTCATGGTCCACATTAAAGGGGTGTCCTCATCTCCATATGTCTTATGGCGGCAGAAAAACGGGAGAATGTCTCACTTGCAAAGGTTTCCGCTGTTAAGGTCTATAGCCTGCTTGGTTGTGTTCAGAAACTTCATAAAAAAAAGTGGGGGGTGGAGCACTGCCCAAGTGTGACCATCTCCCTGTTCACTATGGCCAGATCTTAGCAAATTACTAGCTGGCTGCTGACCCTGAAATCATGAGAGGAGAGCACTTCTTTTAAGCTTTACAGCAACTGCAAGCTACAGTAGCTTATCCTTGGGATTGGACCAGCTAACCGTCACTCCTTGTGAGCATGAATGAGCCTTGGGTGTACATGACCCTGTCACCATTTTACCTGTTCTCCTTGGACCACTTATAATAGGTACTGACTATGGCATACAGTGGTCAACTCATTGGACCTGCCGTTTTGGAGATGCTCAGATTCAGTCTTTTATCCTTTATAGTTGGGCCCTTGGTTACACTTAATTATTTTTTGTGCTTTCAACTACTTAACCCTTTCAAATCCGGCAGCATAAATTTACGCTGTGGCGTAAAGGGCATAAAGCCGACACCCGCCGCTAACAGTATTTTATGTAAGAAAAATCTTTTGATGTGTACATTAAATGTCGGTTGTGACAGTGGCATCCATCACTCATAGGCTGTTATGGCATTTGTTTAATGTATCTGTTGCATAGCATACATTAGCAAAAGCCATAATGGTCTATGGGTAACATTCATTACAGGTATTCATCAGCTATAGGATATTATGGCAGCCATTTATTGGATTATTCTGAATAGCTGTATGACTTGTACATTAATCTTGTGACTGAAGGATACCATGGATTAGCATTCGTCACCGATAGACTATTGCAGCATCTGTTAAATAGAGTAATTTTTTTTTTACTGGATCCTGTCTATATAATGGTAAACTGTACGATGTTATCTCAGTTTTAAACCCACCACGGGAGCCAAAATAACGTTTGGGCCTCTCTTGGATGAATAACATTTTTTAGAAATTTTGGGTGATCAAAAAAGTTAGGGATATTTCCCTTTTTTGGTTAAATTTTCGGGATCAACATAACTTTTTCTTGAAAAAAAGGGTTTTAAAAAATTCAAAAATAGCCCATCCTTAGCTTTAAATCAAATTCCAACTATTCATGTTTCGTACTTTGGCAAATTTTCTGACTCAAAAGGGACAAAAAGGGGTTTTTCCCAAGAAGTTAGTTCCCTTACCTAACAGGCTGAAACCCCCTTTTGAGGTTTGAAAAAAGGGGGCTTTGGGTTTTCTGGATGTGCACTCATTGCCTCCCACCGCCCAAACTAGCATAGCTCTGCTCTGTACTGGAGGGCAAAACCCCGAAACAGCTGTATAGGGTGGGGGATCTGGCTTGCTAAAATCCCTTTTTGCTTTCCCAAAAACCAGGGCAAAAGCAATTTAGGATTTGTTACATCCAAAAAGGGGGCGCTAGAGCTTATCACTCCTTTCCCCATAATCCCTTGTATTTTAAAAAAAAAAGTACGAAACTTTGGCACTTTTCCATGTTTTCTTTCAGTTGTTTCACAGAGCCTTCTTTTCACATTTAGCTTCAGGCTTCCACATCCTGTTTGGGCTGTTGGTGGTTCTACATAAATTCCTAGCAGAGCCTGTTAGAGGGACATTGGTAGTGGAGGAGTAACAGCATGGCACAAGACTACAGAGCTTTAAAGGGTTAAAACTTATCAGTCAGATTAAAAAGCTTCCATGATGCGGATTACCATTAGGGCTGCTAAAACAGAGAGGGGTGGTAACCTAGGGAAGCATGTCTAGACCATATTACTATATATAATTAAGATATATATCCTGGAATCCTCACATTTCTATTTTGGCCAAGAAGCCTAATAGACTGGCCCTTTCTGTTCAGTAAAGGAAACTTTTTCGCAGTCTCTTCATCATCACAGGCAGATTTGCAATGATACCAGTATATAAAATACACAGCTTTTCACTATTCACAATGGGTGATGATCACAACTTCCCCCTTGCCTGCGGGCCTAAGTCCTTTTAAAGCTGCTCTTTTTTCACGGAACCTATTCCATATAGCATCTTTTTAAATGCTGTTAAAGCATCTCAGACATGATAGCTGTCCCCATAATCCTATACAGAAAAGACAATAAAAAAAAATCTACAATTGGAGAATAAAAACACTTAGGAAACAAAAATGTACATTACTATCGGGTTCTAATTGGTGAAACAAAAATATTGGGGATAATTCAATAAATGTTAGCTGAACTCCAACCTCCCCAAAACATGTGTGCTTGGTTTGGGTGGACGTGCATGCTCATTTCAACAGGATAAGAACTCGGTCCCCAAGACACCGGGCGGGGACTTATCCCTTTAGGGCAAAAGGTTTGACATGTTGGGCTATTTCACAGCATATGGTAACCACATTCTCATAGAGAACAAGGATATGTCCCTCCCCCGCCTCGCGATTCCGCCGGGGGGGAGAAAGTGACATGTCTTTATTCACGGGATACGTGCCAGAATAATGAATGTCATGGCCAGTGGGGCCCGGCCCCCCCCCCCCCAAATCCAACGGTGTATTGCTGCGAAATACGCCCCAAAAGCCGTGTGAACAAGCCTTAAAATCAAAGAAGTCTGACTGCCAGGGGCTGTGGAATTTTGGAGTCAAGGAGCTGATCGGTGCCCATTTTTTCAGATTCGGGTTGGATCGGAAAAAATGGGCCGAACCCAAAAAATTTTAAAAATCGGGTCCAGTTTTGTTCAATGCAGTGCAAACACAAGAGGAATTGGGTCCGGCCATCTACGCTACCTTGTCTTCAGCCGGGCTCTGATGGGCAAATGGTTTTTGGGAATATCAAGGGAAAAGGGGGCTAATGGATCAAAGCGGAAACGTCCGGGCGGTGGGGGAACCTGATGATGTGGGGGGGGTCCAGCCAAAGAAGTTGGATAATTTGACCAATTGATGTGATCTCAATGCTGAGCGTATTTAGTACCTACAAAGATATTCTCATACACTTATACGCCCCCCCCCCTTTTCCCCGGAGACGGGCTGATCAGGCAGCTCCAGAAACACTGTGTGTGCCGCAACACACCGTGTTTTCCAAGCCTTAAATGCAAGAAAAACCATTCAGTGAAGAGTCCTGGGATCAATTTTTGGGCAAACATGTTTTAATCGATTTAGGTAGTGCTGAAGCCAAAATTTTTTTCTTTAGGAGCAAAACGGGAACAAGCAGTTACATACAAGAATCTGCAGAACAAGGAATGCTAAAACAAAAAAAAGTTATATAAAAGGGGGAAATGATTTTTCTAAAAATGATTTGACCTCAGTTCAAAGCGTAGTGAAGATAGGACCGAAAGTCAAAAGAAAAAACATGTTCCCCCTTTTTTTTTCATGTCTGTTTTACCAAAAGCTTGATTAAATTTTTCAAAAGATAAAAAACCTGTGTAAACCCTTTTACTACGGTAAAATTTAAAAAAAAAGGATTCTACACGCCAAAAAACGTCAGTTTTTTCAGCGTTTTTTCGTTTTCTAAAAACGCTGGAAAAACACTCTAAGGGCCCGGTTTTACACGCTTTTTCCCCACGATTTGTGAGCCTATTGAGCGCACAAACCGCCGTGAAAAAGGGGCGGGGGGCGGGGCCCGGGGCCCCGGCGGGGGCCCCCGAGCCACCCCGGGCCCCCTAAAAATGCAATTTTTTAAAGGCGCCCGCGCCGAAAAAAATTTGCAAGTCCCTTTCTCCCCCCCGGCCCGGGTTTGCCGACGGGGAGACGGGCGGATTTCACTGTTTCTTAAAGAGACTTTTGGGTTACCGTAATGACTTTGACGGGTTGGCGCCGTTTGAAAACGCAAATCCCGGGGGAATACTGGGGCCAAAGCCGTCGGCCAAAAAAGCCTTTTGAAACGGGCCCTAATCATTTTCCCATAGACTCAAATGTAAAAAAACCTTTCCCCTGTCTACACTGAGCCCTTTTTTCTTTCTCGTTTTTTTTTTACGGTCGTGTTTTGCAACAAGCACTAAAAACGCCAGAGCCCCCGGGGAGAAAATTTACTAAAAGAACTTTTAAAATTTGCGGACGGTTTTGGGCTTTTGGCGCTTTTTTTTGGGGTATTTTTTTTCGGGGTTTTTCCCCCCTTTTTTGCCCCCCGGGTTTTTTTAATGGGAAAACCCTCCCCGGAGAAACCCCAAACCCACCCCAAATTGGGTGTTTAAAAAAGAAATTTATTATCAAATCTGCATACAAGTGCTGGGTGAGTCCTTGGGCTGTAAACCTTTTTTAATAAAATGAAAACGCCTTTGGGCGCTAACCGGGTTTTTTTTGGGAATCTATTTTTTATTGGGAAAAATCCCTTATTTCCCGGGTTTTTGCCCCCAGGGAAACATTTTTTTTTTTTTCAGATTTTGGGTGCTAAAAACCCCCCTTTTCTAAACAATTTTTTTGGGGTAATAAAAGGTTATCTTGCTACTTTAAGAAGAAAAAACTTTTTTTAAAAGGAATTTTTTTGGCCCCAGAATCCCCTTTTTTTTTGTTTTTTTTTTCACTAAAATAAATTTTTTTTAAAAGGGTTTTGCCGCTAATAACGGTTTTCCTCGCTTCTTACGCCAAAAAACGGTTTTTTTACCATTTTGGGGGGCAAAAAAACAGTTTTTTTTTTTACGTTTTTTGGGAAATTTAAAAAAAATTTTTTTTTACAGATTTTAAGGCCAAAAAACGCTATCCCCCACCTCTGACACAAAAAATAAGTTTTTTTTTTTAAAAGGAATTTTTTGGGGAAAAATAAAGTTTTTTTTTTACGTTTTTTTGACACTAAAATAAATTTTTTTTACTTATTTTGGCCGCTAAAAAAACGTTACTCGCTTCGGGCGCCAAAATACGGTTTTTTTCATTTTGGTGAAAAAAACAAATTTTTTTTATGGCTTTTTGGGGGAAAAATCCGTTTTTTTACAGATTTTGGGGGCTAATAAACTTTATTTTTTTTGCTTTTTGACACTAAAAATATTTTTTTTTTATTGGAAAAATTTTTTCGCAATAAGGCGTTTTTGGAAATTTGGCGCTAAAACCTTTTTCTTTACAGAATTTGACGCTTAAACAGTTTCTTGCTGTAAAGGAAAAATAATGTAGGTTTTTTTTGGATTTTGTTGGGAAGAAACTGGGGCAAAATTTTAAAAAAGCAGTACAAAAGCAGAGCAGCAAAACAAAGGGCAATTTTGCTTTACAAGGCTACAGTTAAACTAAAAAGGAAAATGACAAATTAACATTTTTTAAATCCCCCTGTTCGGGTGGGAGCTTACATCCCCCAAAGGGTTAAATTTGGTTTCATACATTAAAAAAGCAGGAGCAAAGAAAGCTTCAAAAAAAAAAGCTTTTAAAAAAACCCCGAAAAACCAAAAACCGGGGACCAAAAAAGGAATTTTTTTTTCCCTGCTTTTGAAAGGGAAATGGACAGAAAACTCAGTTTAATTAACTTTTTTTGTAATTCGTTTTCAAGGGGGCGTTTTTTGTTCCCCCTGCAGTTAGACATAGCCCTTTAAAAACCCCACCAGTATGAGTGGGGGGTTCCCGGGGCCCGGAAAATTGAGGAAAAATGAGTTTGGGGCTTTGGGCCCTTTCCGACCCACAGCCCGCTGCTGCCCCCTACTTTCCCTTCACCATCAATTTAACCCTGTTCACCACACCGTAAACCATTTACCCTTAAAAAAGTTCCTGACCGTTCCCCCTTACTTGTCACGGTTTCCTTTACATTTCAAGTTTTGAATGCTTTAAAAAAGGGATTTCTTTCCCAAACCCTTATTCTCCTTTTTTTTTTTATGTTTTTTTTTTTAATTTAGTGTTATTTTTTTGTAATTTTTTTCAATTTTGATTTTTTTGTATTGTATCAATTTTAAAAATTTTAAAAAATCTGCTTTTTTACTTTTTTTTTAATTTCCAAACAAAAGTGGCCGCTAAAAAAAATTTTTAAAAATTGTCACTTTTTTTGGTTTTACAGAAAACCTTTTAAATAAGGTGATTAAAGTTTTAGGGCCATTTAAGGTGCATTTTTTCATTTTACAAATTTTGAGTCCGTGCCCCCCCCCCCCCCCCCCCCCTAACCCCACCCCCCACCCCCCCACCACCACCAAAACCCCAAATCAGAAAAAGACCTTTTGGGGAACATTTTTACAAAAATTTATTTTGCTTTGCTGATTTCTCCTGTAAGTGATGTATCATCCCAAGTTACAGAAAAAATACCCCCCCTTTTTAAATCGCTGCAAACTGTTTTTGGTCTGAAAAAACAGGGTTTTTCATTTACCCGACCCCAGTGATAAATGACCGCAGGGGGCCGGGGGAAGCAGGAAACCTTTTGGCTCCTTGCCCAAACTGTGAAAAAAGCGCGTTTCAATCGCTGTATATACAGCAATGGAGAAAGGAGAGGTGGTTATAATCCATCCCTGCCTTCTCCTGGAGAGCTGGCTAATGCCGACAACGGGCTCTCCCCTCCTGCAGCTGTGCAGAGTTAGATGTCGACCGCCCAGACTTAGTCAATGGGGGGTCAACGTCAGTATGAGCCCGGGACAACTTTCTCTACAACAGGCGGCTGTCGACCCTCAAGAACATGACTGCTCCTAAGTCTCTGAGTGGCCACCCTTTTAACATCAAGAACTGATGCAGCATAGTTAGGTCAGACATTGGCCCTGCATCCTGTTTCTGCTACATTTGTAGTTCCTTCAAGTGAATGGAGCTAGATGTAGTTTTACCATTGGAAGGACATCCATGCATCCTAGGAAAGAAGGGGCTGCAGCAGTAATTTGGCGCTGCACCCTCTTTTTTTTCTTTTTTTTTTTTTCCATGCACAGTAGTGACTGAGCTATGCAAAGAAGAACATTATAGAGGCTGCAGTGCTAAATACAGCGGCAGACCTTTTTTCTTAGGATCCATGGGTGCAACAACAGCTATAAAATGATTGTGTATGGTTTTTGGGCTGAGAAAAGAACCTGTAACATCGATCAGGAATGATCAGACCCTTTACATAGTATATTCACCTTTTGAACACCATTTTACAGTTCATATATGGGCTCAAAAAGGGAAACCACTTTATAAATACACTGCTAATCTTGTACTGATTGCACGTTGCTGCCTGCAATGTTAGCCCAGCACTTTACTCACAGTTCAGCTGGTTGTTATTGGAAACAAGAGGAGCTTATTCAACGACCCATTGCTAAAAGCTTTGCTGAGGTGGTCTTATGCAACGAAAAAGCAAGTACTGTACTTACTATACCAGCTTACCGTCAAGTCCCAGGTGCCAAGATAAGCTTTTAATATGCAAATCACCTCTTGCTGGGAGGGTACATAATGGTGAATTCAATTTTGGACTGAGAAACAAGCTGTAATTTAGGATCACAAGTGCAACATACATTACATAGTTACTCAGCTTCTTTGTAATTTAAAATTGTAAAATAGTATTCCCATGTGGGTATAAAGGGATCACTCTCCCCTTTTTCAAGGTCCCCAACACGTTTTAGGAAAATATTTTACTGCAAAAGGATAGTAGATGTTATATAACCACAAAGAGTTAGACTCTGCCCAATATTGCAACCACTTTTTTTTTATTGTACCAATGCATCTATAATGTAAAAAAAAAACCTTTCAAGATATTCTTCAATAAAAAAAATTCTTATATTGTGTTTACAGCTGCTGTGCACACGTATAAGTGTCCATAGTAACAGACAACAAACATTGAGTAGTCTGATACTGCAATCCCTTCCATTTATTCCATACTTCTGAACATACATTTGGTTGATTGGGAAGAAATATAGGACAACTTGAAGGGAGTATGTGCACAGGATAAGGGGCCGGTCACACGACAAAGTGCAAATACCGGTTGGAAATCCCGACCGGTATTTGCACTATTTTCAGGTCGTGCACATGGCTGCCGGGGGGGGGCGGCTTTTCTATGCAGTTTGCATCGGCGGTGAGCGGTGGCTGGGTCGCGCATCAGCGGCTGGACGGGACATCGGCGGTGAGCGGCGGCTGGACGGGGCATCAGCAGCTGGACGGGGCATCGACGGTGAGCGGCGGCTGGACGGGGCATCGGCGGTGAGCGGTGGCTGGGCGGGGCATCAGCGGCTGGACGGGGCATCGGCGGTGAGCGGCGGCTGGACGGGGCATCGGCGGTGAGCGGCGGCTAGACGGGGCATCGGCGGTGAGCGGCGGCTGGACGGGGCATCGGCGGTGAGCGGCGGCTGGACGGGGCATCGGCGGTGAGTGACGGCTGGACGGGCCATCAGCAGCTGGACGGGGCATCGGCGGTGAGCGGCGGCTGAACGGGAGATGAGGTGAGGTGCTGCAGGGAGATGGATGGCTGAATGGGAGGTGAGGTGCTGCAGGGAGATGGATGGCTGGAAGGTGAGGTGCTGCAGGGATCGAGGATATGAGATGAATGGGCTCGGCTGTGCGGCCGCTGCTGGGCTCGGCTCTGCGGCCGCTGCTGGGCTCGGCTCTGCGGCCGCTGCTGGGCTCTGCTGTCCGGCCGCTGCTGGAGAGAGAGAGAGATCCGGAAAGCAGATACGTAAAACGCAAGTCACAAACGATACAAACAATACGGATCCTAATAAAGTATCAACTGTTGCGTTTTACGTATCTGCTTTCCGGATGCGCTTTTCACACCTCAAAAACTGATCCGTAAAAAGGATCCAAAACGTCGTGTGAACAAGCACTAAGACTGCATTTGGTTGGCTTGTAATCTCTTACCTTGGAGACACATAAGCGTGTATAGCAACTATAGATACAAAACTGTAGGAATTCTTTATTTGCAAAGTTGCTTTATTTTTTCATTTTAGATGCATTGTGGGAATAAAAAAAATTGCAAATATGTATATAGGACGTTCTAGTATTCTCTAAAACACTGACTTTATTTTATCAGAAAAAGAAAAATTTGCATCAACTGTTTTTTTTTTTCAAACGGTAAGAAGGTGATAGATTGTGGACAGAGGACACATTTGTATTTACTTTCTGTAACATTGTGTATTTTCTTTTTAATTCTGTTGTGTTTTGTAATGTTAGTAATAGGTAATGCATTGGAGTTCATGATTTATGTCTCTTTGTTTTACTAGTATGCATATTCCACATAAATGATTCATGTCTTAATGTTTTGTTCTTTTGTTGTGTGCCTCCATCACATTCATGTTAATAAATGTGTTATTAACCAGTCACTCCCATTTTGGTGTTTCCTCATTTGTTCTGTCTTGTCTGTCTATATTTTAAAGCTACTATTGTTTTGATATATAGTCCAAAGACAAAATGAGCAGCCAGATCTGAAATAGACTTCAATCCTGCTTCAAAGTAGTATAAATCACTTATTTAGTCAATTTTCTGGCCCTGTACAGAGTATGTTTTTAATTTTTTTTTCCACTAAACTGATTATCTTTAAACATGTAGGCAAAAGAAAATAAAGACTATTACCACATTGCTGTTCTGATTTTGTTTTGTTTAGGAGATAGAGATTTTATCTCCTGATTGTTTACATGAGCTTCCCTAAGTTACCGACCATCTCCCTCTGCTCTCATTGCTTCAGCAGCGCTGTCCGATCATAGTGACTGAGTGTTCTCTCCAGTACAGGAGCTTGTTTATCTATGTTACTGACAAGCTATAACCATGTAGAGCATTGTGCACTTTACAAACCACCTGCACTCATGTCACTGTAACAGGATCACTTAGGACAAGTAGAGCTGATATGCCAATCATTGCTGTAGAACCACACACAGCCTTACCATGAAGTTCAAGTCTGAAGAAAGCTGTGAAACACCTCTATTGACTCTCTTTTGACGTGATAAGGAATGTCTGGACACATAACTTGTCAGATGCCCTCTTTGTTCGATAACAGTTCTGCCTATAAGGAGATTAAACAATATCTAAATATGCCAGATTATATTTATATATATATTACTGGGTTTACATAAGCTTCACAGCAAAAATAAACGTCTGAACTTGGAGGAAGTTTAGCCCTGAATTGCATCTGTGCCTTTACTCATCGTGTTGTCTTAAAGGGGTTGTCTCGCTACAAAGAATAGCTTTCAAATTGTAGGGAACACAAAATAAAGACATTTTCCAAATATATTGCATTGTTCCTCTGTTTTCCCTAAAGAGATACAAGTGAATTTATTACCTCCATGGCTATTTCAGTTCCCTCAGTAACCGACCTGTAAACAAATCTCCCTGGGCTGTTTGTTCAATGAGATAACAGAGAGTGAGTCATCACACAGGTCAGCAGTGTCAGTCAGTGTCCTGTGCTGCCAGACAGTAAAAAGCTTGATTTATCTCAAGTAAACAGCTCTGTAATTAGGGCTTTTGTTTTGGGGATCAGATAAGAAGTCCTTCCAGTAGTTTGAGAAGCTAATCTAATCTAATTAGCATCTGAAAGCACAATTTAGCTGTACAAGCACAGAGCTTATGCAAATTAGTCTGAACCAGGAAGTGACAGAGAATTTCTTTCATGCATTCTTTGAAACCCTGTGGGGAGACAACTCCTTTAAATTATGTGCTAATTATTATATATTTTATATTCTTGTTTCTGTGGAACTCCTTGGTCTGTTCTGATATAGAGCTGCAAATGCCCTGCATGGACATGGATGTAAAAGGGGTTATCCAGAACATAAACCTAGCAGAAAGAAGATGCAGTTGCAACAAACTACAAAATAAGCACTTTTTAGACTTTTAATTGGGAACAACAGACTATCATTTTATGAATGGTTTCACACAGTATTTTGGCTTTTAGGGGTCAGTGGAATTTTTATTTCTTTTTAAAACTACTGTAAGTTAGGACAGAGATGCAAAGGTTTGATGCCAGGAAAGCATTAGCATGTGAAAACAAAAGTTTAAAAAAAGTTTTTAAATTAAACTTTAAAGCTTAATTTATAACTATTCACTTCTTGCTATGAAGTGGTTACTGTTGAGTTTCTGCATTAATGAATACGGAGTGTTAGTCACACCACAGAATATTAAAAGGGTTGTACCACAATATAAATGTTATTGAATTGATATTGCCAAAATAGCAAACTTTGCAAGTATATGCACTTCTCAAAAATAAAGAGTGTTTATACAACACTCCTACCTACATAGCCTGGTTGAAGCTACATCCCTTGTTGTTAGTACTTATGGCCATCTGATGCTTTTTCTCTCATCTATGTCCAGTTCGTACTACTAAGAACCTCCACACCCAGGCTTGGACTGACCCAGAGAGGAATATGGGAAACCCAAGTTGGGCCCCTGAGCATGGTAGAACTGGAGATGTTTTTTGACTACATATGCATCCTCGGGAGAGGCAGAGGAAGAGAAGCAGAAAGCAAGAGGCAGAGTATAGAAAGCCTGTACAGTCATGGCCAAAAGTTTTGAGAATGACACAAATATTATATTTTCACATGATCTGTTGCCCTCTGGTTTTTCTGTTTGTTTGTCAGATGTTTTTATCACATACAGACATACAAGTGCAATCATATTATGAGTAACAAAAGCTTTAATTGACAGTTATAAGTAGTTAATGCAGAAATTCAATATTTGCAGTGTTGACCTTCTACTTCAGGGACCTCTGCAATTCTCCCTGGCATGCTCTCAATCAACTTCTGGACCAAAATCCATGACTGATAGCATCCATTCTTGCACAATCAATGCTTGCATTTTGTCACAATTTGTTGGTTTTTGTTTGTCCACCCGTCTCTTGATGATTGAGCACAAGTTCTCAATGGGATTAAGATCTGGAGAGTGTCCAGGCCATGGACCCAAAATCTCTGTTTTGTTCCCTGAGCCATTTAGTTATCACCTTTGCTTTATGGCAAGGTGCTCCATCATGCTGGAAAAGGCATTGTTGATCACCAAACTGCTCTTGGACGGTTGGGAGGAGTTGCTCTTGGAGGACATTCTGGTACCATTCTTTATTCATGGATGTGTTTTTAGGCAAGCTGTTAGAGAGCCGATTCCCTTGGCTGAGAAGCAACCCACAAATGAATGGTTTCTGGATGCTTTACAGTTGGCATGAGACAAGACTGGTGGTATCGCTCACCTTGTCTTCTCCGAACAAGCTGTTTTCCAGATGTTCCAAACATTCGGAAAGGGGATTCATCTGAGAAAATGACTTTACCCCAGTCCTCAGCAGTCCACTCCCTGTACCTTTGGCAGAATATCAGTCTGTCCTGATGTTTTTTCTGGAGAGAAAGTGGCTTCTTTGCTGCCTCCTTGACACCAGGTCTTGCTCCATGAGTCTCCGCCTCACAGTGCGTGCAGATGCCTCACACCTGCCTGCTGCCATTCCTGAGCAAGCTCTGCACTGCTGGTAGCCCAATTCCGAAGCTGAAACCCTTTTTAAGAGACGGTCCTGGTGCTTGCTGGTCTTTCTTGGGCGCCCTGGAACCTTTTTGGCAACAATGGAACCTCTCTCCTTGAATTCCTTGATGATGCGATAGATTGTTGACTGAGGTGCCATCTTTCTAGCTGCGATACTCTTCCTTGTTAGGCCAGTTTTGTGCAGTGCAATGATGACTGCACGTGTTTCTTTAGAGATAACCATGGTTAACAGAAGAGAAACAATGATGCCAAGCACCAGCCTCCTTTAAAGTGTCCAGTGGTGTGAGTCTGACTAACTCCTGACAGATTGATCTCCAGCCCTGTCCTCATCAACACCCACACCTATGATAATGGAGCAATCACTGAAACAATGTTAGCTGGTCCTTTTAAGGCAGGCCTGCAATGAAGTTGAAATGTGTTTCGGGGGAAAAAGTTCATTTTCTAGGCAACTATTGACTTTGCAATTAGTTGCTGTTAAGCTGATCACTCTTTATAAAATTCTGGAGTATATGCAAATTGCCATTATAAAACCTGATGCAGTAGACTTTGTAAAAATTAACATTTGTATCATTCTCAAAACTTTTGGCCATGACTGTACAGTCATTTATAGTGGCTGTAGGGTGGGCCCGTACAATAAGCTTCTCCGATGGGCCCAGGAACAGCTCAACTGGTGGGCCTCTAGGGTCCACTCCACCTGTGGGCGCTAGGCATCCCAGTCTGACACTGTCCACACTGCTACTAATTTCTACTGGAGCGTGGCTTACAAATAAGGTAGTGGTGTGAATTCTAGCTCTGGTCAGTTGAGAAAGTCATGCGACAAATACAAAGTTCCACCAACTAACCAGAAATTATAATAAAGAATGGAGGAGGGGTGTTTCCATGAAGTAAAGTCAATGGCACAGGTCAACTCTTAGCTACCTGCGAGCCAATTGTGCAGGAGAATGATGAGGGCGGCACTTGTGGCCATCCTCCCCATTCACTTCTATGAGAGCTCCCACGTGTGTGCACTCAGCTATACTCGGGATCTCCCATAGAAGTCAGTGGGAAGGACGGCCGCAAGCGCCACCCTCCTTATTCTCTGCTAGCTAAGACCTGTGCAGTAGACTTTGCTTTGTGGGAACATCCATTTAAATGATATGTAATGTTTTGTTTGTAACCCTGATGATGGTGCAACCCCTTTAAATCATTGTCCATCTACTAAGATTATTCAGTGGGTTGCAAATCACCCTAAGGAATTCCACATTCTCCCACTGGATGGTGCTATTGCTTTACAGCTTAATTGCCAAAGTTCACATTACCAGTGCATTTTTTTCTTTTGTATTTGAGTCATTTTCCAAATATTAGCTGTCATAAGGGATATCTGGCCAATGTTAAACATTATTATTTATTTTTTCCGTTTTGCTACAGTATAAATAGGAATGACTATAACGTGTATAAAACATCATATGTTTAGTATAAGCAGATTTCAGTAAATCTCACTCTGTTCCAGTACAACACACATTTCATTCACTATTAGTAATACAAAAATCATAATCACTTTTATTTTTTAATCGAGTAATTTGTCACAAATATTTTTATAACCGTACAGAATACATCCCACCCATGCACCCCAAAAGGTTAATACAATAAATTTATATAGTATTAATTCTGATATCCAGGCAAAAACAAGACCATTACATTTTAGTCTCCCAAAGTGTCAAAATAGCGAAGGCTCCATGTCTGTCTTCAGCACTCTAAACATATTAAGCAAATTTTAGCAACCGATCATCATAAATAAATTGAACGTTACAAATTCCAACACCTCAATCTTCCTACATATGCAAAACTTCCCCACCCTAAAAAAGAGGTTGAACCGCTCAGTTTTTCATAAATTAAGTCCCAAGAAAAATTCTGTTCACGATCCATTGGAGACAGTCCTGGGGTACCAAGTCAATAGGCCCACATTTTTTCTAATTTGAAAACCATATCCTTTTCAGATATACCGTATATACTCGAGTATAAGCCGAGGCACCTACTTTTGCCACAAAAACCGGGAAAGCTTATTGACTCGAGTATAAGCCTAGAGTGGAAAACGCAGCGGCTACTGGTGAATTTTAAAAATAAAAACAGATACCACTAAAATTACACAGGCAGTTTAATGTCCCCCATAGGCAGATATAGGCTGGTATAGGCAGTTTAATGTCCCCCATAGGCAGTTTAATGTCCCCCATATGCAGATATAGGCTGGTATAGGCAGTTTACTGTCCCCCATAGGCAGGTTATAGGCAGCTATATGTCCCCCTAGGCAAGCTATAGGCAGGTAATTGCCCCCATAGGCAGGTTATAGGCAGGTATAGGTCCTCATAGGCAGGGTATAGGCAGGTATAGGTCGTTATAGGCTGGTATAGGTCCCCCTAGGCAGGCTATAGGCAGGTATAGGCCCCCCTAGCAGGTATAGGAAGGTATAGGTCCTCCTAGGCAGGGTATAGACAGTTATAGGTCCCCCTAGCAGGTATAGGCAGGCTATAGGCAGGTATGGGCAGGCTGTAGGTCCCCCTAGCAGGTATAGGCAGGCTATAGGCAGGTATGGACAGGCTATAGGCAGGTATGGGCAGGTATAGGCAGGCTATAGGTCCCCCTAGCATATAGGTTATAGGCAGGTGTAGGTAGGATTATAAAACAAAACACTTACCTCGCTCCCCGCTGCACCGTCTCCCGGGCGCGCTTCTCGGCACAGGCGGGTGATGTCATCAGGCCGCGCACGCAGCGTGATGACACACTCTGCCTGTGCCGGAAACTCCGGACAGCCGCGAGTTTGCGGCCGCCCGGAGTCCACTGCAGAGCACGGAGCGCTCGCTCTCTGCTCCGCAGTGGTATCTCTTCACCTGCATGCGCTCGGAGGAGTCGCATACAGGGGAAGAGATCGCTGACAGTGCCCGGACCACAGCAGCGTCCGGACACTGTGCGCTCACTCGGCATTCAGCGATATGCGCTCCCTGAGGAGCTGAAGTGTCCCTGCCGGCACCTGGGCCATCGCAGCGCCCGAACGCCGGCAGTGACTCGAGTATAAGCCGAGGTCGCATTTTGCAGCACATTTTTTGTGCTAAAAAACTCGGCGTCTACTCGCGTATATACGGTATCCCTTTTCTAATGAGATTCAATAATTTTTTATATTTAATTAATAAAAGACATCAGCCTCTGTTACTAGAATACAAAGTGCAGCCGTTGCTCTGTTATAATGGAGATACATCAGATAAGTAGCGTTATACAGGGCTGGTACGGTGGGTAGGTGACAGCCTAGAGCGCCTCTTCATCCCAGGCAGAAAAGGGGGCGCAAGGAGGTTTGGAGCGGATAGAAACCCCAATATAAAACAAACTTTATTTAATTCTGTTAAAAATTTTAATAATAATCCTATCTCTTTAATCGATAATCACATGGATATACGTAGATATAAACAAGCCATCTTCAATAGGTGGTGCCAAATTCAAATGGGATAGTAACCACACGTAACAAAATTTTTTTTTTTAATTTTTTTTTTTACTAATGATACCGTTGCCTCTCCGTCCTTGCAGATAAGTGAACACAAATGGAGGAAAAAGGCTAGATGACTGTATCCGATAAAGCCCATCTTTAGACTGTCCCTACACCAACCTTATTACTAGGCCCTAAAATGGTTCCTATGGACTCCCAGGTTGCTAACCCTAGAGTAACTCTTAGAGTCCATATTCAGAGCCAAATAACCTATTCAATTTATAGAAGTATGATGGCTCATATTTACTAATGCAGTTACCATAAAATACTGGCTGTACGCCATCTATTATGTGTGTTACACAATTTGACTCTTCTGTGCCACATCTGTCAAAATGAGAGCGGCTTTGTGGAGAGGGGCATGATTTAATGTTTGACACTGTGCACCAAAATTGTTAGCACAAACAAAGCTAACCAATAAATGGTATTAAGCTACGCAGAATTGTCTAAACATGTGCCAGATATATCATACAATGATAGAGCTGATGCTTTTTTAGCGCAAGTAGACACGGCCTAAGTATTAGGCTATATTCACAGGCTTATTCACTGTGTAATTGCGGGACGGATTTTGCCCGCAATTACACAGTGTGCAACGTTTCCCGCCGTGAATAATTAACATGTCACTTATCTCCCCGCTCGGCGTATTGTCCGAGCGGGGAGAGGAGACGGAATTCCATAGTTCTCTATGAGAAAATGTGGATTACCGTAATGACTGGGACGGATTTCAGCCGTATTGAGCGCAGTACGGCGCGAAATACGGACTTAAATCCGTCCCAAAATTAGCTGTGTGAACATAGCCTTAGATTCACTCCTTACTGACATTTGATGTACTGGTACGTCATAATGCCATTTAAGTTGAATGAAGCGGGCTCACACAGTAAGTCTGCACCATACGTGGTAGGTGGCGACTGATTATTACAGCTGACACCCGCTGCTAAAGGCAGGAAACTAAGTTGTCTCCAATCCCTGCTGTTTACGCCTTTGAGGGCCGTGCATCAAGATTGCGAGGTACCAATTGGTTATCATGTCACCTGGAAGCCTAATGAAGGCTTCTATTGCCACCATGTTACGATTACTTCCTGCTCCAGACCAAAAGTAATAAACTGCCATATTTGTACACCCTTCTAATACAGAAGGGTGTACAACCGTTTATGCATCCTAGTGGTCAAGTACCGTAAGATGACTGAATTTTTAAAGTAAAAAAAGTTTTAAAAGTATAAGA